>JASANB010002388.1:0-17500 GCA_030248155.1 Sabatieria punctata | reverse complement strand
AAATTTTATACTTTCGACTAGTCAGGTTTTGTTTTGACCTACAGTACGTATGTATGTATGTAATCCATGATGGTGTTCTGCGGTTTGATTCTGCATAGTTTTTGAATGGAAGTAGAATTGTAAATTGTAAGCAGATTTGCAAACAAATTGTCACACCCACATGTACTGTTGCTTGTGTGGACATATACTTGTACATACACATTTTGAATACACAAAATAAACATTGATTTTTGTACTGTGTGTGTATACGTACACAAACAAATCCGGGGATGGATATTTTCTGAAAACTTCGGCCTGTATTTGTAGTTTCTTTCCAAAATCGCGGAAAAACTCCAGCGCAAGGTCTGGGCATCCTATCCTGGTTTTATGATTGTTAACGCTTTATACCGTTTTCCTGAGTCTTTCCAGCCCAGAAATACAGGTGTTATGTAGGTATAAATCACGAAACAAATTTGGTCCATTCTGTTGTTTGTCTAACAGTTTTGAGTCAGTCGGGCCTACTATGCATCGCAAATTTTTAACTGAAAAAAATGCATAAATTAGCTACTTTTAGGATATTTTATTCTCCAGGTAGTTGCGACGATATAATTAGCGCTTATTTGCAGGTATACAATATGCCACGATAGAGGCAAGAAATTGAACAACTAATAGTCCAATTTGCATATTTGTATTTGGTACTATGCAATGCATGTAGCCCGACCCAAGGAACTATTAATGTATGCTGTGCTCAACCGAAACTATGTGTAAAAGTGCAAAAACACCTAACGGGTATCTGTTGAAAACAGGGTCAAAGATAATAAAAGACAGACACACTTTGGGTGGCCGGCTTATCAACCGGTTTTTTGGCTGGTGGTTAAGAACTTTGTTTACCAGTGCATTTTGTATAAGTTCAGCAGAAAGTATGACTTGTTTTCTGGTCGCCATAATAGTAATTTGTTGCTTGTGTGCTGTCGTTTACAGGTAATAAGCTAAAACTGATGTTAAAGTTATGTTCCACATGTGTATACATAGTTGTTACATTCTTGTTACTAACAATGATGTATGCAATATCACATTGCATCGCAAAAACCCGATATTATCCAACCATAGTTTGAACTACAATTATTAGATGTTGTTTTGAATCAACTGTTATAGAACAAAGAAATGTATATATGTGGTCTAATGCATTCTAAAAAAATTTTAAGTTGATCAATGATATCCGGCATATCCGGATCCGGATCCGGCCGGATATGAGCGTATCCGGATCCGGATCCGGATCCGGTGGAAATTTGTATCCGGTCGGGCCCTACTTGTTAGTTATTTACTAGATTGGTGATTTCAACTGTGTTTACATGTATTTTATAGTGTTAACGTAGAACCTATGAATGAATGAATGAATGAATGAATGAATGAATGAATGAATGAATGAATGAATGAATGAATGAATGAATGAATGAATGAATGAATGAATGAATGAATGAATATGAATGAATGAATGAATGAACTGACCAACCAGAAATAGTGCCACAAACCCTTAACTTTTAGCTTTCTTAACCATCGATATAATTACTTCAAACGAAAACGAATTCCTGGTCCACAGCCGCGATTTTTACTTGGAAATTCATTGGAGATCTTTGGCGTATCAGCCGCTCTAAAATTCTACGAATGGACTAAAAAATATGGCAAAACCTATGGATACTTCGAAGGTCCAACTCCTGTTTTGGTTACCAGCGATTTGAACATTCTCAAAGATGTGTTTGTTAAGAAATTTGAATACTTCTATGCAAGAAAGGTAGGTAAGTCCGTGTTTTCGATTTTTCAAAATCATAAATTTTTAGTTACCAAACAATTTGGGACCAAACCCGGACACCGACCCCCATGTGAATGTTTTTCAAGCTCGCGGACCCAGATGGAAACGCATCAGACTCATTTCCAACCCCACATTTTCGGTTTCTAAATTGAAACAAGTAAGAATAAGAATAAGAATAAGAATAAGAATAAGAATAAGAATAAGAATAAGAATAAGAATAAGAATAAGAAATAGAATAAGAAATAGAATAAGAATAAGAATAAGAATAAGAATAAGAATAAGAATAAGAATAAGAATAAGAATAAGAATAAGAATAAGAATAAGAATAAGAATAAGAATAAGAATAAGAATAATAATAATAATAATAATAATAATAATAATAATAATAATAATAATAATAATAATAATAATAATAATAATAATAATAATAATAATAATAATAATAATAATAATAATACAGGGTGTGCCAAAAAAAAACAACCCAGCAGATTTTTTGCTGTAGCAACCGCAAATCGCAACCGATTTGAATGAATCTTTTTTTAAATAAAAGATAAATAAATTCTTGAAAGACTGATGAATCGCTTATTAAGATAGCCTTCCTAGTTCCTGAGATATTTGCCCTCAAAGTCAAAACAGAGATTTTGGCTGTGAACAAGAGTGATAAACACAACCCAGCAGATTTTTTACTTTTGCAACCATGAATCTTAACCGATTTGAATGAATCCTTTTTTGAATGAAAGATTGATAAATTCTTCAAAGATTGGTGCAATTTTTATTGAGATTCACTGCTTAGTTCTTGAGATATTTGCCCTCAAAGTCTAAACAGATTTTGGCAAGGAAGAAGAGCGATTCCGTTGCACTTCATAATAAAGCAGATTCCTACTGCTGGGGGCTAATGACACTTTACTGTTGAAGTGAGCGGAGTTTATGTATCACCACTAAAACCTCCAATAGCCCTCAGTAGTAGCAGGAATCGTTTTATTTCGAAGTGGAGCGGAATAATAAAAAATCCCTCTTGTTCACTGCCAAAATCACAGTTTTGACTTTGAGAGTGAATATCTCAGGAACTAAGCAGAGTACATTAATAAACGTTACCTCAATCTTTCAAGAATTTATTTATCTTTCATTCAAAAGAGGACTCATTGAAATCGGTTGAGATTTGCGGTTGCTACAGCGAAAAATCTGCTGGGTTGTTTTTTTTTGGCACACCCTGTAATAATAATAATAATAATAATAATAATAATAATAATAATAATAATAATAATAATAATAATAATAATAATAATAATAATAATAATAATAATAATAATAATAATAATAATAATAATAATAATAATAATAATAATAATAATAATAATAATAATAATAATAATAATAATAATAATAATAATAATAATAATATTATCAGGGTTGCCAGGTGTACCAAAAAACCCTAAATCAGAGAAAATATTCCGCCAGAAAACCCCCAAAATTTGTAAAATCCCCCAAAACATCCCACCAGATTTAAAATCTGCTTTCAGAGCTGTCAAAAAAGCTAGCATTAGATATACAATGTAGGAAAACAAAAAGAATGAAATTTGCTACACATAGCCTAAAACTGTGAATTCTAATTTAAAGGCATATAAAAACCTCGATTTTTCTGGTCGACAAATGGATGGTATTTACATGTTTTTCAGACAAGTACAATGTACGTTGAACATTGATTCATCTCTGGTAAAAATAACATGCTATAATTTTGTCTGAAGAAGAAATTTTCAAAATCCTCGAAACCCCCAAAAAATAAACCCCAAATTTTTCGGAAATTCATTTAAAATATCCCCCAACCCCCAAAAAATTTCTAAATTCTCCCAGATTTGTCCCCCAACCCCCAGACGAAATGCTGGCAGAATACCCCCGGATGTGGGGGTAAAACCCCCAACCTGGCAACCCAAATAATAATAATACAGAGTCCGTCAAAAAAAAAACAACCCGGCAGTTTGTATGCTGTAGCAACCGCAAATCTCAACCGATTTGAATGAATTGCTTTTTTTTAAATAAAAGACAAATACCCTCAGCAGTAGGATTTGTTTTATTGTGAAGAGCAACAGAATAATAAAAATCCCTCTGTTTCTTTGCCAAAATCTGTTTCCAATTTGCGGAAAAATATCTCAAGAACAGCAGAGTACCGGAGTTTACCGCTTATAAGACCACCATAGTTAGAAGACCATGGTCTTTAAATAGGTTTTTGTTTCCAGTTATAAGACCATGGTCTTAGTTTATTTGAGCGATTTTAGCACACAATTAACTGTTTTTAAAGTGAACAAAAGCTGTCCACCGTGAGAAAACAAAGGCAGAAGTACATAATATACATAGATAAAACATGCTTCTGATTTTTGTTTTGAACGCAATACAGTACCTGCTGTACTTCAACACAACCTTTCTTTTTGTAATTTCAAGTAAAGTTTTACAAGTCAAGCGTAAACTGGTCAGGCATGTCTGGAACAGCCATCTAGGTGAAAAACAAATTCAACTGTTGGCCAAAAAATCCTTTTTTGCAGTGAAATAACATTTTCCAGTTATAAGACCATGGTCTTCAAAAGGGCGCCAAAAAGTGACCCTAAATTTGGGCATTTTCCAGTTATAAGACCAGGTCTTATAAGTGGAAAACTCCGGTACAGCAATAAAAATTTTACCAATCTTCCAAGAATTCATGGTGTTTCATAAAAAAATGAATTCGTTCAAATCGGTTGAGATTTACGGTCGCTACAGCAAAAAGTCTGCTGTGTTGTTTTTAATCACTCTTGTTCATTGCCAAAAACTCTGTTTCGACTTTGATAGCCAATATCTCAGGAGCAAAGCAGCGTACTGTATCTTAACACAAGTTTCATCAATGTTTCAAAAATTGATTTATCTTTCATTTAAAGAAGGATTCATTCAAATCGGTTGAGATTTGCGGTTCTTTTTGACGGACCCTAATAATATGGAAACCAGATTATTATTAGTAAAATGTAATAAGATAAACCGTTCTTGTATTTTTTTCAGCTTGTGCCCACGCTGTCAGAAGCGGTGTCAATTCTAATTTCACGACTAGATAAACTGGCCGAATCTGAAAAACCATTCGATATCTACCCGTGAGGGTTGTGTAGGCCACTAGAATAAGAAAAATATGTAAATATTGTAGGTATTATCAGGAATTGACGCTCGATGTCATAACTCATCTGGCTTTCGGTGAAAAAGATACACTACAGGGTCTGGAAAACAACCGATACATGCAACTGTGCAAAAGCATATTTCGTGCGCAAACGTTCAGACAGGATTTTCATGTTTTGATTGCTTGTGCGTTTACTACAGAAGTGAAAATGAAAATATTTCACGGTACTTATTCAGCGATTTTACCCTTCACAGGACCATTGATTCGCTTTGCGTTGTTCAATTTTATGAAATCCTCTCCCGCATCCGAAACGCGGAGGGCTGTCACAAAGGTGGTGCAAGAACGACGCGACCAAGCGGGCCAAGTGCGTCGATTATTCGACGCCAATTTATTGGAGCGTCTTTTCCATTTCAGCTTCAAGCAGGCCAAACTAGAACAGACTTCATCCAGTTGTTCCTAGATGCGGAAACGGAAGGAGAATTCGACCAAGAAGCTAAACAGGCCGATATGAAAAAACTAAAAGTCACAAAGAAACTTTCTGTTACTGTAGGTTTTTAGCTAATTATTATTATTATTTTGTGTTGTTATTGTCTTGCTCTATTTTAGGAAGTAGCTTCCCAGTGTCGATTATTTTTGTTGGCCGGTTATGACACGACTGCCAATTCATTGGCTTATGTCACTTATTTATTAGCAACGCACCCAGATGTTCAGCAAAAATTAATCCAAGAAATTGACGACAACATTGGCGACGACGTTAGCTTATACAATTAATAATTCGTAATTTAAATTTACATACAGTAAGTACATTTTAGGAAGAAGTCACGTTTGAAAATGTCCACCGAATAAAATACCTTGAGATGGTTGTCAAGGAAGCACTCAGAGTTTACCCACTGGGAACTATGTAATGTGGTTGATTCTTTGGTGCGTGCTCATTCTGTGTAGCGCATTTTAGTGTTTGTCAACGACAGTGTGTAGTGCCGTGTACAGCGGGTGGCTATCAGTTTCGAAAGGGTGATTATGTAGCTGCTGACGTTTGGGCTATCCATTTTGACAGTGAAATATGGGGTCCTGATGCGCATCTGTTCAGACCAGAGAGGTAGAGATTGAATCGAGTCGGTCACATGCATTTTGTTAAGTTTAACTGTAATAATCAGTCCCTCCAGTTGAGTTAGTCCTCTCAATGAGTTGGTTGCTGTGGTCGGGTCGGGTCGGGTCGGGTCGGGTCGGGTCGGGTCGGGTCGGGTCGGGTCGGGTCGGGTCGGGTCGGGTCGGGTCGGGTCGGGTCGGGTCGGGTCGGGTCGGGTCGGGTCGGGTCGGGTCGGGTCGGGTCGGGTCGGGTCGGGTCGGGTCGGGTCGGGTCGGGTCGGGTTGGGTTGGGTCGGGTCGGGTCGGGTCGGTCAAATGAAACATATTTTAGATTCGCAGAAGACTTGGAGAGCCGTCAACACCCACTGGCTTGGATGCCATTTGGAGCGGGACCTAGAATTTGCATAGGGATGCGGTTGGCTTTGCTGGAAGAGAAACTAACCATCTGTTCTGTTCTAAAGAAATATAAGTTCAAACAGTGCAGCGCCACTGAGGTGAGTGAGCGTCAAATATAATTTGCAAAATGAAAAATAGGTAGTCTTTTATAGACAAAACTGAAGCTTATCGGAACTGCCACTACGATCGCTCCGGAGAAGGTTACGATTAAGTTAGAAAAAAGGGAGTGATTATATACAGGGTGTGTCAAAAAAAACAACCCAGCAGAGTTTTTGCTGTAGCAACCGCAAATCTCAACCGATTTGAATAAATCCTGCTTTAAATGAAAGACGAATAAATTCTTGAAAGACTGATGAAGGCCCTATTAAGATACGATGCTTTGTTTCTGAGATATTTTCCTTCAAACTCAAAACAGAGATTTTGGCAGTGAACAAGAGCGATTCCGTTGCACTTCACAACAAAACGGATTCCTACTGCTGAGGGGCAAAAAGACTTTTACAAATGAAGTAACCAAGCATGTGTGGCACCAGAAAAACCTCGTTACGCTAGCGCTGAGTAGTAGGAATCGGTTTTATTATGAAGTGCAACAGAATAATAAACATCGCTCTTGTTCATTGCCAAAATCTGTTTTGATGTTGAGTGCAAATATCTCAGGAACTAAGCATCGTATCTTAATAAAAGCTTCACCAATCTTTCAAGAATTAATTTATCTTTCATATAAAATAGGACTCACTGAAATCGGTTGAGATTTGCGGCTGCTACAGTAAAAAATCCGCTGGGTTGTTTTAATCTCTGTTGTTCACTGCCAAAATCTCTGTTTTGATTTTGAAAGCAATTTTCTCAGGAACTGAGCAACGCATCTTAATAAAAGCTACACCAATCGTTCAAGAATTTATTTATCTTTCATTTAAAGCAGAATTCATTCAAATCGGTTGAGATTTTCGGTTGCTACAGCAAAAAATCTGCTGGGTTGTTATTTTTTTGACGCACCCTGTACTTTCAAGTCTTATCTGCTATGCTATGTAGTTAGCACATGTGGTTAATGATTGGTTCTGTGTAGTTTCTGAATGAGGAAGTTTAGGTTGTAAAATGTCAGCAATTACGTAAATTGTCAAATGCAGCAACGTTGAGTGAATGGAAGGATTGACTTAGTAATTAGCACAGAACTTCCGGCCAATTTCCGCAGGAGCTGAACGACAAGGTTGTAAGATTAGGCTTAGCTGATTAGACATGGGCCTCCTTCTGCTGCTTTTTGTTCTCACCGCTACTTGTGCTTGCGAGTCGGAGGCATTTCGGCTGAACCATCTGATCCCTGTAGTCAATGGCCCACAGAACGCACCACGTAAGTAACATAGAAAATGTAGTTAGTATTTATAGGGTTTGGCTCTAAATTCAGCCCTTCTTCCCTGCACTTTGGTATCTTCTTTCATGTTATGTACGTTCCACACGCTTCATCTGGGAGGTAAACGTTCATTAATTCGTTCATTCATATTTAGCATGTACCGGAGCTTTCCACCTATAAGAGCGGGTCTTATAAGCGGAAAATGCGCAAATTTGGGGTTAAATTTTTGCACCAGTTATAAGACCCGGGTGTTGTAGGTGGAAAATCTATATTTTACAATTGAAACTCGATGTGCTGCATGAAAAGCATGAAATGCACTGGTTTTGATCTTTGCAACAACTGACTGTACGTTTAAGTCTGAATAGCTCAGTTTTAAACAAGTTTTGAAAACTTAGGCAACTTAGAAGCTCCAATATGCTTACAGCAGCTATCTAAACCTATCAAATCAAGAATTTTGCCAAGATTACGCAGGTTTTAGAACGATTCTTGAACGACCTGACTTCAAAAACTCCATATTCAATAGTTATCTTGTAAAAAATATACACGAAAACACATTATTCTGAGCTTAGACCCGGGTCTTATAACTGGAAAATTCCACTGACAGACCCTGCTTTCTGCCCACCTGCTATAAGACCCAGGTCTTATAACCGGAGGGGTCTTATAACTGGAAAACTCCGGTAGTTTTCTATTAGCATAGCAGTAAAGACTAAACAAGTACATTAGAAATTGATAGAAAATACATCGTATATTTTATATTTTAGCTAAAAAAGAAGCTAAAGCCGTGATAGTAGTAAGGAAACTTGCTACTGTAAGAAATTGTCGCATAAACTACAAATTCTACAGTGGATCTCAAAAATATGATAACATTTCTTAGTGGTGCCATTTTCACAAATGCCTAATACTAGCTAATACCCCTGGCTAAAACTCATGTTTGAAGATTTTTGAGGTCGCATCGCACGCGATCAGCATGTCAAACACAACGCTATACAATGCACTCAGTATCATACATGTAACAGGTCATCCGCCGATGGGGGGAGGGGGTTGGGGGGGGGGGTCTGGCGCCGGCCGGGGGGGGGGGGTCTGAGCCAAAATTTTGGGGGAGGGGGGGTGGGCACTAAGAAGCCCTCAAAAATCGAAAAAATCGCAATTTTTTGGCTAAAAATTGCCAAAAATCGCATAATTTGGACTGAAATACAGCTAAAAAGTGCTGTTTTGCAGGCGATTTTGGCAATTTTTGTGTGTGAAATTGTAAAAAATTGCAAAAATTTGCTTAAAATTTACTTGCCAGAAAAATCGGAGGGGGGGGGGGGTCGGTGAAATCGTCTCGGGGGGGGGGGGGGTGTCCCCATCTGGGGGGTAGATACAGGATTGAACCCCTCGCCCACGTTCAACCACTGTGGTGGTAAATCGGTTAATTATGTACTGTACGTCTGTGGTAAACGGTACCACATGAGGTACCGCCACTGTGACCGGACGTTGGGTAGGTACCATATATCGTGAAGATACATACCATCTATGGTGCCACTACCACAAACGACGGCGGCACAGTTGGTGTAGTGGTTTAGGCCGCAAAGCCCCTGTGCGCGTGGTCGTGCGTTCATCCACTCGGCGGGGCAAGTTTCTATCCGCAAAGAGTACAGTAGGTGGTCGGCACAAAGCCCAATCCAGGCCGTCGAAAGCTGGTGACAGCGAGTAGGTAAATGGGAACCGACTGGAGCTGCCTAAGCACCTAAAGCTACAATAGCAACCATATGGGAACGGGGACAGCTAACACTGAGATCCTCCAGACTAACACCGAGCATGTATACCGGCTAGTAGCGAAGGACAGGAGGTGGGTGTGCGTGATGGGCCCACAGTGTGGCCTGACGCAGGGGCTACGACGGCCCAGCCCGGGCAATCCATCCATCCACCATCCGTCAAGTGCCTGACTGTCTAAGATTGATTGTATTTATTTGCAGTTGACTTAGATGTCAGTGACACAGCTTTTCTCGTGAAGCGAATCCAAGAAGACCATCATCAAGAAGGCAATTTTTATAGGTTTCGGTGCTATAAGTTTTTGTAAAAACAAATGCTTTTAGATGCTTCAGCAGCGTGGTGGACAATATTTTCTTCGATATTTGAGAAATGAAGATTGTTCTGAGCACGATCTATGAAGTTGAAGTAAAATATGAAAATTTGACACATATAACTGAGCAGAAAACAACTATGTCAGCTGGAAATGGTTATGTCAAACGCATGAGAACATTTTAATTAAGATTCCGCAGCTTATTGAATTTGTCCAGTTGCATTGGAGCTGCGTAATATCGCTATGACGATTCTATCCGAAAGTGCAGAAATGGACAGACTGTTGGCGCTGCTGGTTATAACTGCCTTATTAGGCTACCAGTTTCACGGCTTTAAATTCAAAAACCTAATTCCGCTGATATTACGACGCAGTAGTGCTCCTTGTAAGTCTTTTTATTATTACTGTTACAGTTTATTTTTACAATTTAGTTCATTTTTAGCCGACATGCAAGATGGCGACACGTCGTACCTGTTGAAAATAAACGAAGAGGATGAGGAAGAGTTGGAGGAAAAATCTGTGACTGAAAGTAGTTGGGGAAAAGAATTGTGGTAACATTGCAGAAAATAGTCTGCCTTTTTAGATGGAGACATAGCTGAAGAAGTGTGCAAAAGAAATTACCGCAAAAAGTGGCCTAGGCTCTGGAGAAAACATTCCAGATAGACTACTGTACGTATGATCTGAGCGTTTTTGAAAGAAACTTTTGAAATAAAAGTCTCATTAGTCTGATGAAATACAAGTATATTAGAGTATACAAAGGTTGTTAGGATTTTCCACTTGACACGTTGAAGTGCATAACTAGGGGCTGAAATGACAGTGAGTAAAGATGATGTGTTAAAATTTCGGCGAATTTTATTGACGAACACAAAAAATAGATATTTAAGATGCATTTTGCGAGAAAGTCAGCTTTGAGGGGGCAAGCAGGGCCATCTCACGGATCTGGCTGATATTTGTATCTATTAAAATAGAGCACAGTCGAAGACCAACGGTGCATACCCGGCCACCAGCAACCCCCTAGAACCGGAGCTACACCCCCTCAAAGTTGGGTCGGCAGCAATTTTCGGGCTCATTTTAATAGCTCTGACACCTTCCATTCAAACGATCACCCTTCATTCGTTTCTTAAGCTAGGATCTCGACTCGCATATGGTTTTGTAGCTGGTCCAATGGCCTTTCATTTTCTGGTACTCCCGTTTCCAGGTCGTAGCTGGTTACCGAGATATTCGCCGACAACTGCGAAATTTCCACAAAATGCCACTCCGTTTTTTTTCGAAAAATCTTTATAACTTTTTGTGCAAAGGCCCTGCCAAGCTAATGTTTTAACAAAAGTTAGGCATGAGTTGGCCAAACAAAATGAGCGCTCAATCTCCAAAATACATACATGTAACAGGGGGGTCTGGGGGGTCTGCCCCCCCACCCGAAATACGCCAGACCCCCCGGATGGGGACCCCCCCCCCCCCGAGACGATTTCACCGACCCCCCCTTCCGATTTTTCTGGCAAGTAAATTTTCGAGCAAATTTTTGCAATTTTTTACAATTTCACACACAAAAATTGACAAAATCGCCTGCAAAACAGCACTTTTTAGCTGTATTTCAGCCCAAATTAGCGATTTTTGGCAATTTTTAGCCAAAAAATTGCGATTTTTTCGATTTTTGAGCGTTTTTTAGTGCCCACCCCCCTCCCCCAAAATTTTGGCTCAGACCCCCCCGGCCGGCGCCAGACCCCCCCCCCCCCAACCCCCCCTCCCCCCATCGGCGGATGACCTGTTACATGTATGCCAAAATATATCTCCAAAAGGAGTAATTATAGATGAAAACAAACGCCATTTTTTAACTCAGCGGGTCAAAATAGGTCGGGTACACTATTGACTGACAAAAGGTTCAATTCAGAAATGCACGAATGCTGAACATTTATTTTAGGATTACAGCTTCTCACGGCATGTTTCTTAATGAAACTTTCGAGGTCCATAACTTGTGACAGAGTGGCCGTAGCGCAAAAATATGATAATATTCTGAATCAGCGGAGAAAACTGCACCAGACAGATACCATATTATGTCCAGATTTGACAGATAACTTATTGTCTGAGTACCAGGGCATAAAAGTTGCATAAGTAGCTCAGGAGCAGTCAGATTGAAAAACAGATGTCATTTTCGTAATCAGCGGGAAAAACTGCATTAGGTGATATAAATTTTTATGGCTCTGTACCCTAGATGCGACTGAATTGAGTCACCTTTCAAACGAGCATGTTATAGCAAGTGCAGCCGTTTTGTTCCCAAATCATAAAAATGCCGATATCTTCAAAAGCAGGCAACGTAGAGCAAAAATAAAGTTATTTTCGGAATCTGCAGCAAAAACTACGTAAGAAAAACTGCATTGCACCGCGGTTAATGGTCATACTAGCGAGTAGTGCCAGTCAAGAAAAAGGGTTGGTCTCAACTTTGGACGCCAATTTCTCCCGATCCAGAGCGAATCTAGCTAAACTGAATGCATTTTCGAACTCAGCACACAAAACTGCATATAACAGTATGCTAACAACTAAGCTTTGCAGAAAAAAATTTTTTCGAACACCTTTGAGAGGCCAAAACACCCCCCTCCCCCCCTAACCGCACACTTTGGGGCGCTCATTTTGTTTGGCCAACTCATGCCTAACTTTTGTTAAAACATTAGCTTGGCAGGGCCTTTGCACAAAAAGTTATAAAGATTTTTCGAAAAAAAACGGAGTGGCATTTTGTGGAAATTTCGCAGTTGTCGGCGAATATCTCGGTAACCAGCTACGACCTGGAAACGGGAGTACCAGAAAATGAAAGGCCATTGGACCAGCTACAAAACCATATGCGAGTCGAGATCCTAGCTTAAGAAACGAATGAAGGGTGATCGTTTGAATGGAAGGTGTCAGAGCTATTAAAATGAGCCCGAAAATTGCTGCCGACCCAACTTTGAGGGGGTGTAGCTCCGGTTCTAGGGGGTTGCTGGTGGCCGGGTATGCACCGTTGGTCTTCGACTGTGCTCTATTTTAACAGATATAAATATCAGCCAGATCCGTGAGATGGCCCTGCTTGCCCCCTCTCTTCGGCACCAAAGCTGACTTTCTCGCAAAATGCATCTTAAGAGTCAGTCTCTGAACCGATCGAGTCTCATTCTTCAGACCCAAAATTGAAACTTTGGCGCAGGAAGTTGAAAGTTGGTGCACTGATACCCCTTGATGAGTTGCTAAACCACTGCAAAGGAATACCGAATTCGACGCTCCACGCTCGAGATATAAGCCCCGAAAATGGGCTCTCTTAACTATGGGACCAAAATTTCAAACTCGCATTTCTAACTTACCAGTATCAGTTTGAACTTGAAAATTGTGGATTTTACGTAACTTTTTTAGTACTTTAAGATTACGTAGTCCAATTTCGCTTTTGAGTAAAAAAATTTTTTTCAACCTCCTTTGGCGCCCCATAGCTCGTCTGCAACCCCCCGTAGTCATATGTTTTTATTTCAGATTATTGTAGCGCTATCAATTAGCTACCTTTTGGTATAAAATACGTCGAGCCAGCTGCCCGCGTGTTTGAGAAATATGGCTTCAAATTTGAAAAACCCCTGACTTTTGCATTATTTTTTGTGCATAAAATTTCCAACTATGATTTCTAACCTACCAGTTGGAGGTCGAAGTTAAAAATTATAGTTTTTACACAACTTTTTGAGTACTTTAAGACTACGCAGTCCAATTTCGCTTTTGAGTAAAAAAATTTTCTTCGACCTCCTTTGGCGCCCCATAGCTCGTCTGGAACCCGCTCTAGTCATATCTTTTTATTTCAGATTATTATAGCGCTATCAATTAGCTACGTTTTGGTGTGAAACACGTGGAGCCAGCTGCCCGCGTTTTTGAGAAATGTGGCTTCAAATTTCAAAAAGCCCGAATTTTTGCATTATTTTTTGTGCATAAAATAATGCAAAAGTCTGGAGTTTTTCAAATTTGAAGCCATATTTCTCAAAAACGCGGCCAGCTGGCTCGACGTACTTTATACCAAAACGTAGCTAATTGATAGCGCTACAATAATCTGAAATAAAAAGATATGACTAGGGGGGGTTGCAGACGAGCTATGGGGCGCCAAAGGAGGTTGAAAAAATTTTTTTTACTCAAAAGCGAAATTGGACTGCGCAATCTTAAAGTACTCAAAAAGTTGTGTAAAGACTATAATTTTTAACTTCAAACTCTAACTGGTAGGTTAGAAATCATAGTTGGAAATTTTATGCACAAAAAATAATGCAAAAGTCTGGGGTTTTTCAACTTTGGAGCCATATTTCTCAAAAACGCGGGCAGTTGGCTCGACGTATTTTACATCAAAAGGTAGCTAATTGATAGCGCTACAATAATCTGAAATAAAAAGATATGACTAGGGCGGGTTGCAGACGAGCTATGGGGCGCCAAAGGAGGCCGAAAAAATTTTTTTTCCTCAAAAGTGAAATTGGACTGCGCAATCTTAAAGTACTCAAAAAGTTGTGTAAAGACTATAATTTTTAACTTCAAACTCCAACTGGTAGGTTAGAAATCATAGTTGGAAATTTTATGCACAAAAAATAATGCAAAAGTCTGGGGTTTTTCAACTTTGGAGCCATATTTCTCAAAAACGCGGGCAGTTGGCTCGACGTATTTTACATCAAAAGGTAGCTAATTGATAGCGCTACAATAATCTGAAATAAAAAGATATGACTAGGGCGGGTTGGAGACGAGCTATGGGGCGCCAAAGGAGGCCGGAAAAATTTTTTTCCTCAAAAGTGAAATTGGACTGCGCAATCTTAAAGTACTCAAAAAGTTGTGTAAAGACTATAATTTTTAACTTCAAACTCTAACTGGTAGGTTAGAAATCATAGTTGGAAATTTTATGCACAAAAAATAATGCAAAAGTCTGGGGTTTTTCAACTTTGGAGCCATATTTCTCAAAAACGCGGGCAGTTGGCTCGACGTATTTTACATCAAAAGGTAGCTAATTGATAGCGCTACAATAATCTGAAATAAAAAGATATGACTAGGGGGGGTTGCAGACGAGCTATGGGGCGCCAAAGGAGGTTGAAAAAATTTTTTTTACTCAAAAGCGAAATTGGACTGCGCAATCTTAAAGTACTCAAAAAGTTGTGTAAAGACTATAATTTTTAACTTCAAACTCTAACTGGTAGGTTAGAAATCATAGTTGGAAATTTTATGCACAAAAAATAATGCAAAAGTCTGGGGTTTTTCAACTTTGGAGCCATATTTCTCAAAAACGCGGGCAGTTGGCTCGACGTATTTTACATCAAAAGGTAGCTAATTGATAGCGCTACAATAATCTGAAATAAAAAGATATGACTAGGGCGGGTTGCAGACGAGCTATGGGGCGCCAAAGGAGGCCGAAAAAATTTTTTTTCCTCAAAAGTGAAATTGGACTGCGCAATCTTAAAGTACTCAAAAAGTTGTGTAAAGACTATAATTTTTAACTTCAAACTCCAACTGGTAGGTTAGAAATCATAGTTGGAAATTTTATGCACAAAAAATAATGCAAAAGTCTGGGGTTTTTCAACTTTGGAGCCATATTTCTCAAAAACGCGGGCAGTTGGCTCGACGTATTTTACATCAAAAGGTAGCTAATTGATAGCGCTACAATAATCTGAAATAAAAAGATATGACTAGGGGGGGTTGCAGACGAGCTATGGGGCGCCAAAGGAGGCCGAAAAAATTTTTTTTCCTCAAAAGTGAAATTGGACTGCGCCTTCTTAAAGTACTCAAAAAGTTGTGTAAAGACTATAATTTTTAACTTCAAACTCCAACTGGTAGGTTAGAAATCATAGTTGGAAATTTTATGCACAAAAAATAATGCAAAAGTCTGGGGTTTTTCAACTTTGGAGCCATATTTCTCAAAAACGCGGGCAGTTGGCTCGACGTATTTTACATCAAAAGGTAGCTAATTGATAGCGCTACAATAATCTGAAATAAAAAGATATGACTAGGGCGGGTTGGAGACGAGCTATGGGGCGCCAAAGGAGGCCGGAAAAAATTTTTTTCCTCAAAAGTGAAATTGGACTACGTAATCTTAAAGTACTCAAAAAGTTATGTAAAATCCTCAATTGTCAACTTCAAACTCCAACTGGTAAGTTAGAAATGCGAGTTTGAAATTTTGGTCCCATAGTTAAGAGAGCCCATTTTCGCGGGCTTATATCTCGAGCGTGGAGCGTCGAATTCGGTATTCCTTTGCAGTGGTTTAACAACTCATCAAGGGGTATCAGTGCACCAACTTTCAACGTCCTGCGCCTAAGTTTCAATTTTGGGTCTGAATAGGGCAAAGGGGCAAAACTGGATCAGTTCAGAGACTGACTCTTAAATGGCCCAACCTGTATGTCCACTAAACAGTCAGCTCAGAAATTAAATTACCGATTTCCAGCTAGACATCCGCTTAAAAAGCAGTAACCGAATTTGTCGTTTTCGCTGCTGACATTACAAGCGAGATCCGTGTTTTTTAGTTTTTTATTATTTATGCTTCTATTTAGTTCGTAACTGTTTGGCTTTTATAAAATTTAGCCTTATTACGTATAAATTAAAGGAAACGTGATAAAAACGCATTTCCAAGCTTTTGGAGCTTTTTAAGATTTGCATACCGTTGTTTGTGTATACACATACACATTTACCATACACAAAAATACACATTGTTTTTTCAATGTGTATACACACACATACACATACATATACACATTGAAAATTCGGATACATATTACCATACCATACACAAACAGTACTCGAAATGTGTATTTTTGTGTATGTGTATTTAATCAGCAAAAGTCGATAAAAATTTGAACAGAAACGTAAAATTTCTATGTTTTTGCTGCAGTAATAAACAGTAGATATCCTCATAAAGCGTTTAAATGGCCTAAGTAACTCGATTTCAAAGCTATCCAAGGTTTCAAGCAGCAGACATTGAGAGATTTGATTTTCATTGCATTTCTGACCAAAAATCGAACAAACAATTTGCATTTTCAGTACAATACACATACACAAAAATACACATTGTTTTGTTGAATGTACTGTGGGAAACATATATGTTTTATGTATATGTTTTAAAACATAAATATGTTTGTTTTTGGGAAAACATATATGTTTATGTTTCTCAATATATTTGCATGTCAAATATGTTTTGTATTTATATGTTTTGAGGTCAATATGTTTCTGGAAACATATACATATTTTTGCTATAGGAATTCATGATTTCAAGACTTTTGGTTGCTCTTTGACAGTAAATTTTTCCAAAATCTGAGTTTCACTTAAACTTATTGAATCTGAGTATGCTATCTAAATCGTTGCAAACCGTTTTAACAGGAAATTCAGAATCTCAAGTTTGAATTATCGAAAATTAAGACAAAATATAAGTGAATAAGCAACTTTTACACAAATATGTTTTATGTTAAAAAATATGTGCCTATTCAATTTTCAAAAACATATAACTATATGTGTTATTTATATGTTTGATTGGCGAAAAACATATATGTATAGTTATATTAATACGTTTTAAAAATTTCGATATTTTCCCACTGTAGTTGAATGTGTATACACAAATTACCATACACATTTGAAGGTAAATGTGTATACACATACACATACACATACACAAACGGAAAATCCAATACCAAACAACAGTTGATTTGCACCACTAACTGGGCGATATAACCCCACTAGCAAACACAC
>JASANB010002387.1:0-88565 GCA_030248155.1 Sabatieria punctata | reverse complement strand
ATTGAGTGTTGTTGTAGAAGCCCTACAAGGTTTTCATTTTTGTCATTTTTGCTAGCAAATGAAATGCATGTGCATTCAAAGAGCCTCATCTCTAAAACAACAGCCTGATAGGATCAAAATGTTGGACATACCAACCTTGCAGAATAAACCACACATTAGAAAAACATCTGGCCATTTTCAGAAGAAATTGGGAAAACAAGAAATCTGAGGGCTTGCCCACACCAGAAAAGCCAGCCTCCGCCAATTTTTTGAGATGCAATCTTTGTGCCAGTTAGTCGTTTTTATAGAATTCTGGAACGCATGTTGCTAATGTTGCCTGTAAAACTGAGTAAACCACCAATGGTTTGGTATATTGCAGTCAGAACCTATCTACAATCTACATCTTGCTTATTTATTTGTCAGGAATAGCTGGTTTGAGCAATCTGTGGATATCGTCATTAGATTTATTTCGTTGTCTTCTACCAAATACATTTGTTTAGTGGAAATTGAACAGCCGGTATAGATAAAAAACGAAAACTACATATTTGGCATTTTTGACCATTTTTATAAAAGCCACCTTTATCCAATCAGTCATATATTTTGAACTAATGATCCGATTAAGTTCAAATTCAAAATTCTATTAAGCCGACTGAGTAAACAATACAAAGTAAAATATAAAAGAAATGTAAAATAATCATTGAACTTTTGCGTTATGCATGAAATTGACAGAAGAGTCGGCACTTACTGTATCACACATAAGTCATGCTCAAAATGGCGTACCTCAGAAGGAGACACCTATATGCAGATGTGAAAACAGTAGCAAATGGTCTGTTTAAACTATCTGAGGTATGAAAACGTCATTCTGCAATTAGTGTCATGCATATAACCTGAATAAACTAATTCTAAGGCATTTTATTTTGAGAGAAAAAAGTAAAATAGATTATCGATTTTTGAGCATTCAAACGGCCAAAGTGGCCCGTCTACCCCATCCAACCCCTAGATATTTTTATACCATTCAAAAGAGGACAAAATGGCGCATCTTTTAAGCCATTCAAACGACTTTTCCTATGACAAAAATTTGAGTTTTTTCGCTTTAAAATTTCAGAGTCGAAAAAATGGAATTCGATTTTAAACAAAAAAATAGATGTCACCATGAGATTCAGCGTGTATTTTTACATATGTTTCAGCATCTAAATTTTAAGTTTAGCAACATTGAGTTTTGTCATACTCTGGAAAGTGCAGAGTTCTATATCAGACGAAGAAGAGAGCTAGGGCAAAATGGACTTCAAGTTCGTTCTTTTCTATCAAAACTACATCTGCATGCAAATTTTCAACAATCTCATTCAATTCTTTGCTTCCTCATGGCCCGCAAAATGGCCCACTTTCTTGTGCAGTGACAATTAAGAGTCAGTCACTGATTCGATCGAGTAATCGAAGTGAATGAGTAATGAAACGCGAGTATCAGAAAATGAAAGCCCATTGAAGCAGTTACAAAACAGTGTGTGTGTGAGCGGAGACTGTAGGTTAGGAAACAACAATCGATAATCGGTCACGTGATCGGAGCTGTAAAAGAACGTCGCCAATGAATTTGTCGTACCGGAAAACCTCAATTTAGTCATCCCATTTTCGTTTTTAACTACTTTAGTCAGATGCTGAAAACTGACAAAATCGTGATCAATCGATACTTTGGGATCGATTATTTTTGAAAGAGCAAAAATCGCCATAAATTTTATTACTGATTCTGAAAGGTCATAGTGTGAACTTTCGAACGCTGCATAGCACGTGCCTGAGCGAGGTAGCCCCCTGGAGAAACATTCATTTTTTTGTATGGTGTGTTTTCGAGTTTTACTATGGCAAATGGCCGGATCGGAGAGAACCGCCGATGGCCATTGCTGGCTACCCAGAGGAGTTGGACGGACGGAACTGTTTTAGGGTTTTACGTTGGGGTCATAGGGATGTCCTCCGCAGACATGCCGATTCACCGACCCCCACTTTACATGTCTGCCCGATCTCCGTTGGCAATGACAATTAATCAGTTACTCGTTGCAAGCCAATCCATTTTTTCTTTGTTTGTATTCTCTATCTGCTGTATGCAGGCAGTAGTTTGTAATCTACATTACTGATCTGTAAAAGGCCACTAGTCGTAGTCAAAGACGACCCTGTCTTCAATGATCGAGCGCAAAGATAAGCGACCAAGTGATGCGAGCCAGTTATGTTTGACTCACGTTCCAATCGTGGTTATGCTCTCATTGGATTAGTAGAAGATATTCCATGCAATCGATTTATGGCATTCACAGCCCAATTATATTGACTCATCCAATGGATTTCAAGCCAAGTTCAAGTTGTACGATGAAACTGTGAAAAGGTACTGTATCCGGTTGGCGTTGACCCTACTCCAATTGGAGTAGTTTCCTGATGTAAGTAGTTTCCGACTTTGCAATTTCGAAAATGCTTACCGTCCACCCCCATACGCATTTGTGGGCTGGTACTAAATCCTTACCGTCACCACGCCCACTTGAACGCTTGCCAAACTGCACGGTTAGGAAGCAGTTAGGAGAAAGCACGGTTTAAATGCGCGGTTAGAAGCGGTTAGGAGAAGCAACAAACATGTCCCGTCTAAAGTCGGAAATCTGAAGTAAGGAACCGATTTAGTCAATCGATCGAGGCTCCGCCCCGTCAGAGGCTCCGGAAAGTTTACCGTCGGACAAATTCTGACGCCCACCGAAAGTCTTGTTTCTATCCGTCGCAAATTTGCTGTCATGGTTAGCCACGGTTAGAAAATCCGACTTTAGACGGTCTGTCCTAAGGAGGTATAGTGTTGCTTATAGTACCCAGGTGGGTACTATATATGGCACCTACAAACTGTTCTCCAACCAACCAATAGTATGTGAAGTTCTTTGCTCAAATCACCGATTTCTACGTAAAAAATAGGTTATGTACATGCATCTGAACCTCTATGATTGTATTATCTACTGTTTTTTCTTCATTCAAACAAGGTTTACCACCAAAAATATTGTATTTTTCGCACGTTTTTGTATTTATAACAGCTCACTTCAGAATAAAAATCTATCTCCATTAATGGTACCCTCGGCACTATAAATAGGGGTACTATAAACAGCACTATACGGTACAAGGGGGTCGTAGTAAAAAAATGACGTCACTCAGGTTAGGGAGAGGGGTTTGGCCACTTATGACGACACTTTTGTTCCATAGGAGAATTTTGAGAAATTAGCCTTCGAAAACGCATTCGAAAAAGCATTCTTAGCTTAATATTAACAGTTTTAGTAGTATGAGGAGGCCTGGTTGGGATTCCGACGAACAAGGTGAGAAAATTTTGAACAATGAACTTTCAAAACTCATTTAAGATGCATTTTGCGAGGAAGTCAGTTTTGGTGCCGGAAGAGAGGGGGAGCGTTATGGGCCATCTCACCGATCTGGCTGGATATTTATCTATTAAAATAGAGCACAGTCGAAGACCAACGGTGCATGCCCGGCCACCCAGCAAACCCTAGAACTCCGAGCTACACCCCCTCAAAGTTGGGTCGGCAGCAATTTTTGGGCTCATTTTAATAGCTTTGACAGTCTCCATTCAAACGATCGCCCTTCATTCCTTTGTTAGGCTAGGATCCCAAGTCGCATGTGATTTTGTAGCTGGTCCAATGGCCTTTCATATTCTGGTACTCCCGTTTCCGTGTTCGAACAAATTTTTTTTCTGCAAAGCTTAGTGCTTAGCATACTGTTATATGCAGTTTTGTGTGCTGAGTTCGAAAATGCATTCAGTTTAGCTAGATCTGCACTGCATCGGGAGAAATTGGCGTCCAAAGTTGAGACTAACCCTATTTCTTGACTGGCACTACTCGCTGGTATGACCATTAACCGCGGTGCAATGCAGTTTTTCTTATGTAGTTTTAGCTGCTGATTCCGAAAATAACTTTATTTTTGCTCTAAGTTGCCTACTTTTGAAGAAATCGGCATTTTTATGATTTGGGAAGAAACGGCTGCACTTGCTATAACATGCTCGTTTGAAAGGCTACTCAATTCAGTCGCATCTAGGTACAGAGCCATAAAAATTTATATCACCTAATGCAGTTTTTACCGCTGATTACGAAAATGACATCTGTTTTTCAATCTGAATTCACTCCTGAGCTACTTATGTAACTTTTATGCCCTGGTACTCAGACAATAAGTTATCTGTCAAATCTGAACGTAACATGGTATCTATCTGGAGCAGTTTTTCCACTGATTCAGAATATCATCATATTTTTGCGCTACGGCCACTCGGTCGCAAGTTATGGACCTCCAAAGTTTCATTAAGAAACATGCCATAAGAAGCCATAATCCTGAAATAATTATTCAGCATTCATGCATTTCTTAAAGGGAAGCTTTTTTGTCAGTCAATAGTGTAATTCGACCTATTTTAACCCGCTGAGTTAAAAAATGGCGTTTGTTTTAATCTATAGTTACTCCATTTGGAGATACAGTCATGTCTTGTTAATCCGGACCTCGTTAATCCGGATATTCGCCTTCCGGACAAGATTTGGGCAGGTCCCAATTTTCCCCATGTTATATGTCTCGTTAATCCGTATCCGGATTCGTTAATCCGAACACGTTTTTCCGGTGGTCCCAACTTCGATTTTTACACGTTAAATGATTCGTTAATCTGGATTTCGTTAATCCAGACAAATGCTTGTGTCACACTCTTGCCTCCGAACGCAAGTTGGCGCCTCAAAATTGCAATCAATTTCGCCAGCTAAACAAAAAAATGTAAAAAAAGACTGAAGACTTTTCTTTTGCAAATTCGCTGTGTAGTTAGCTGTAGTTAGAAAGCTGTATAGTGCTTGTTCCCCAAATAATTCACAAAATAAGAGCACTCGAAAAGGCTAATTCCAGCAATGCGCCAAAGAAAAAAGGCACTCGGACCGAACTCCACGTTGACACAGAAGAAGAAGATTTGTCTGTGGAAGAAAAATAGATCCTACGCTGACTATAGACCGCCCTCGTCGCATTGGCTTCAGCTGATGGTACAAAATAATTAATTTTAAAAATGCGTAATCAGCTTAAGATGTGCAAACAATTTAAGGAATCTCGATGTAGGCCGAAGCACAATTAGCGATGTTCTTCGAAATTCCGGCCAATGGCTTGTACTCAGTCGTTGAAGACACTAAACGTCAGCGAGGTGCAAAGCTTCCCAGCTCGAGACCTCACTTGTTGCCTGGCTAAACGACAAAACTGCCTATGGTCTGCCGAATTTCTGACGATATGCTGCTTGAAACAGCGCGTACTCTTGAGAGAAGCTCGGCGTATCACCTCATTTCGGCTATTCCCGGGGTTGGCTTGGGCAAATTCAAAGTTCGCTATGGCATCACAATCATGCTGACACACGGTGGCTGAGGTCGAGGAAGCAGCGGAGTGCGGTCGCAGTCGAGTTGGGAGGAATACTCTTGATCCTTCTGACAGGTTCACAGGACGAAACTGCCTTTATTGGGTTTCGGTCCTGACCGAATCCCAGTAAAGTGCTCCCGTGAATCTGGTCAGAAACGTGCTCAAAAGGAGCGTGTCACTGTAGCTTTGGCTACAACAACAGGTTCAGAGATGCCTGGCCACTAGTCATCGGAAAGTCGGCCAAGCCCCGCGCATGTAAGAGTTTGATCCAAGCAAGTTTGTCAGCTATCGAGCGAACAAAGAAAGCTTGGATGACCACTACGGTTTTTGAGGAATGGCTCATTCATTGAATGCCAAAATGGCAGCCAGCAGTCGAAAAATTGTTCTTCTCCGGACAACCACAGCTCCCATATCAGCCCAACCTCACCAACGTGAAAGTGACAAACTTCCCCCAATATGACCTCTAAGATCCAGCCGCTAGACATGGGAATCATTGCCAGTTTTAAAGCTCACTACTGTCGACTCTTGGTAACTAAAAATTATTTCTGAATTAGAATTACATACTGTAGTTTTCTAAAACTTTAGGTTCAGCTGTGGCTACGGCAAATAGAGCTGACAAACGCAAAATGTCCAGACCGGATCTGAAGGAGGTTGTACAGATGATCTGTTTGGCTTGGGGCAATGTGACTGTTGAGACTGTACATCATTGTTGGCGCAAGGCTGGTTTTGGGACTGACGGTCCAAATGGTATCCCAGCCGATAACCAACCTGATCAGCAGATCGTTTCGTTGGTTCAGAGTCTTGACTCGACATTCCCACTTTGGCCATTCAACATCCAATGTCGGCAGAACAGTGGCTAGAAATCGACAGCCAGGAAGCCACTGGCGAGCAAGTATCAATTGAGGAGCTTGTCGCTCTTCATACGCAGGAGTCCTCCAATCTGTCAGACGAAGAGGATGAGGTAGAATTGCTGGCTGTGAATCCCCAACCACCTCCCACTCGTCTGGAGGCTTTCAATTCCCTGGCTACAATCAGTCATTTCTGCCAAAGTCACATGGAGTACTTTTCGGCAGATGAAGTGCTCAGCCTGCGTCGCTTGGAACAGCGATTATTTGACTACAAACTTAGCTCCAGTAAACAGACCTCGATCACAGACTTTATGTTGCGGAAATAGAGAGTTACACTTGTTTAGAGCCGTTTTTGTGGTGTAAAATTCGATAAAACGTTACGTTTATATTCTAATAGTAAAGAGAACATTGCGGTACTGCTTTTAAGATAAAAAACAACGTTTTTAAATTTTGTTTCGTTAATCCGGAAATTCGTTAATCCGGACAAAATCTGCTGGTCCCAACTTGTCCGGATTAACGAGACATGACTGTATATACATTGAGTTAGTTCGGCTGGGTCAAACAGAGAGTGGCCGTTTATTATTGCCCTCTAGCTTTTTGGCTGACCTGACAAGGCTGCACAAACAAAGGCAACGTATAAATATTTTTTTGATTCGACAAGTCGTAATTCGACAAAAAGACATTCGACCAGTTGAACATTCGACAAGCTGATCATTCGACGAGATGTTAGTCGACCAAATGTAGTTGACCAGTTGATTTTCGACCAGTTGGATTCGACGAGTTGATCGTATCCCCTCTCAAGCGCACGCACACACACACAACCACTCGATAACTTGATGCTACAGGGTGTGCCAAAAAAAAACAACCCAGCAGAGTTTTTGCTGTAGCAATCGCAAATCTCTACCGATTTGAATGAATCCTTTTTTAAAATAAAGATAAATAAATTCTTGAAAGATTCATGTAACGTTTATTAAGATAGCCTGCTTAGTTCCTGAGATATTTGCCCTCAAAGTCAAAACAGAGATTTTGGCAGTGAACAAGAGTGATAAACACAACCCAGCAGATTTTTTACTTTTGCAACCATGAATCTTAACCGATTTGAATCAATGCTTTTTGAATGAAAGATTGATAAATTCTTCAAAGATTGGTGCAATTTTTATTGAGATTCACTGCTTAGTTCTTGAGATATTTGCCCTCAAAGTCGAAACAGATTTTGGCAAAGAACAAGAGCGATTCCGTTGCACTTCATAATAAAGCAGATTCCTACTGCTGGGGGCTAATGACACTTTACTGTTGAAGTGAACCGAGTTTATGTGTCACCAGTAAAGCCTCCAATAGCCCTCAGCAGTAGCAGGAATCCGTTTTATTAAGAAGTAGGGAGGTCTGGCAAGGTAATGTTCCTAATGCAACCGATACTCTCTACTGTTATACGGATGGTTCCAGGTTAACAGGTTTGGAGAATTCGGGAGCAGGAGTATTTATACAGAGACTAGGGGTAGAGGATTCCTTTCCCCTGGGAAAATACGCAACGGTTTTCCAGGCGGAGGTCTATGCCATTTTGAACTGCGCCAGGGATCCCGGATTAGTTAACTGTCTAGAGCAGAAGATCTGTATTTGCTCAGATAGTCAAGCAGCTCTAAGAGCACTAGAATCTCCACGCGTCAACTCTAAGTTGGTTGCAGAGTGTGTTAGGGAACTACAACGACTGGCGCTTCGTAAGAAGCTACAGCTGATGTGGGTACCTGGACACTCGGAAGTGGAGGGAAATGATCAGGCTGACCGACTAGCTCGGGCAGCTGCTGAGTTACCACTTATAGGGCCGGAACCGGCCCTTGGCATCTCAGTTAGGAAAGTGAGGACAGATTTAAGAAGTTGGGCAAAGAACCAGCTGCAAACTGCCTGGGATCTACGAACCGACTGTAGGCAATCTAAGCAGTTCATTCTGGGACCCAGACTGATGGTGACCAGAGAATTACTTAGTCTTAGTAGAAGGGAACTGAAACTGGTGGTCGGTTGGTTAACTGGACACAGTAGTAACCTTAATAGACACCTCAGCATCATGGGCTTGGTGGATGATTCAACATGCTCATTTTGCTTAGAGGAGGAGGAAACGCCTGAACATTTGGTCACAGAATGTGATGCATTGGCTGGACGTAGACAAGCTATTCTGGGCAGTCGATATCTTACCACCCAGGACTTGAGCGATGTAACAGTTAGGGACCTCCTGAGGTTGATTAAAGCCTCGGGTATACCTAACCGCTAGATATCCCCCAAGGCTGGTTGAGCCTTGCGTTGGTGATAGTATCCGAAATGAAGAGAGATGATATGGGGTAATGAAATGGACATGTTGGTCTGATCATAGGGCCGTACAGGCCCCCCCAATATATCGGATCGGATCGGAGCCCTCAGCAGTAGCAGGAATCCGTTTTATTACGAAGTGCAGCGGAAAAAGAAAAATTCCCTCTTGTTCACTGCCAAAATCACAGTTTTGACTTTGAGAGTGAATATCTCAGGAACTGATCAGGGTACATTAATAAGCGTTACATCAATCTTTCAAGAATTTATTTATCTTTCATTTAAAAAAGGATTCATTCAAATCGGTTGAGATTTGCGGTTGCTACAGCGAAAAATCTGCTGGGTTGTTTTTTTTGGCACACCCTGTACAAACACTCCAAAACACGCATTCCTTCATCACTCCCCCTGAGTGTCAACTGGGCCGCCGCTGTGCCTGACAATCGGGGAACGAACGAACAAGCGAGAACTGCTCCGCCTCTGTTGACTCGGCATCTCCAGTAACAGGCTGCTCTGCACGGGTCAACACAGTGTCAGTGCAGAGCAGCTTACTGGAGATCTCGAGTCAACAGAGGCAGAGCAATTCTAACCGTTCGCTCGTTTCCCGGCCGTCAGGCATGGAAGAGGCCCAGTCGACGTCCGCGAGGGGGAGTGATGAAGAGTTTGATAGTTTGTGTGAGTGTTTGTAGTATCGAGTTATTCGAGTGGTTGTGTGCGTATACGTTTGTGTGTGTCTGTTGTGTTGTGTGGCAGACTTACTAGTAAAGACCTCACTTTCCTTTCAAACTGTGGGTCATTCAGCCCGGCCCACTTTTTTAAACAAGCAGTTGTACAGCCATTGCTAGGTAATTTAAGCCGAGTTCAAGTGTTCAGCTAGATCCACCTTATTTCCTTTACTGACATAGCACCTCATGATTTAACCTTTCTTATATGCATTGCCAGTTAAAAATTCATACCACTTCAGAAAGCAAACTGCTGTTGAACTTTTAAACCGATCGAACGTTTTCCTAACTCTCCAATAAGCGATTTTCTTCAGAAATGCCAGACCCGCCTAAAACAGCATGTAGCTAAAAATGGAAAACAAAACGGTAGGCGTATTTTCGTAGGTTAGGCGGCTGAGGGACCGATAAAACGTCGTTTTACTGCTAATTTACCTGCTAATCTACACGTATCAATCTCCCGTCAACTACCATGTGCATGCTAGAATGTTATGTTATATATGTTATATGTTATATAATGGTATGCTGACAAATAAACAGACAAATATACCAAAAAACCGATGTTCACCAGTGGTTCTATATAGGTGACAAGTTACACTGATTTTTAAATCCGATTGAAACAAATCTGAATAAAGTCTGCTTTCTACAGAAAATGGACGCTGAAGAACGACGAATTAGCTTTCGAGAGCAAAATGCACTTCAACGGCCGAATTATGATTAAAACTACATCTTATTCGATAGTTCATGCTCTGTTTCAAGTTGGGGTCAGTTCGCCGTGACCGGTTCGCCCACCGCATCAATCTTTCAAGAATTATTTATCTTTCATTTAAAAAAGTTTCATTCAAATCGGTAGAGAATAGCTGGGGGAATCAGGGAGGTCAGAAATGGTCGATATTAATTAATTAACTTACTTTCTATACGTCTCCAGAATGTGCCCTATACCATACATGTAGCTGGGTTTTCGGCTGGGGGGAATAAAGTCTTTGTTTTTAAATTTTTGACCCTAACAACTGTGAATGCAAACATAACAAAAGATAAGGACAAAAAAATATAAAAAGTGGAGCAAATCTCATCTCATCAGTTCACACAACATAAGGTTGCTAAAAATTCAGGATCAGGTGTAGCTGTGGGGGGGGGGGAAATCAGGAACCGATCCCAACAAAAACTATTGTGTTTAATGATCATAAATAAATATAAATTAACGATTTCTATCGATGAATATCGATTATCGATAATTTTTTTGCCAAAATTCCAAAATTTCAAAATCGTCCAAAATGGTCATGTCATATATCATTTGAAAGCCCTTCGCCTGGCGAGTCTAATGATCACTAAATCAGCATAGGGAACGCCCCGGGGGGCTGTTTTGCCAAATATAAAAGTACCCCTAGAGACGCATCAGTATAGGCACGCTCCGGATGGCCTGTTTTCCAAATATCTATAAAAATTCCCCTAGGGGGCGCATCAGTATAGGTACGCTCCGGATGGCCGGTTTTCCAAATATAGAAATACCCCTAGGGGGACGCATCAGTGTAGGCATGCTCCGGAGGGCCTGTTTTAAAAACATAAAAATACCCCTCCTAGGGGACGCATCAGTATAGGGCACGCTGCGGGGGGCCTGTTTTAAAAACATAAAAATACCCCTAGGGGGACGCATCAGTAATAGGCACGCTCCAGAGCGCCTGTTTTCCAAATATAAAAATACCCCTAGAGAACCATCAGTATGGGGCACGCTCCAGAGGGCCTGTTTTCCAAATATAAAAATACCCCTAGGGGTACGCATCAGTATAGGGCACGTTCCGGAGTCGTATAGTCATAAGAAAGTTAATTAATTAATGTACAGTCCATTTCTGACCTCCCCTAGGTAAATGTATAGTTTCTGGGCGTAAAATCAGGAACCGACCCCAGATTTAAATAAATACTTATAATGATCATAACTAATTATAAATTAACAAGTTCTATCGATAAATATCGATTATCGATATCGATTATTTTTTGGCAAAATTCCAAAATTTCAAAATCGTCTAAAATGGTCATTTTATATATCATTTGAAAGCCCTTCATCTGACGAGTCTAATGATCACTACATCAGCATAGGGCACGCCCCCGGGGGCCTGTTTTGCCAAATATAAAAGTATCCCTAGGGGTACTTATCACTATACTGATGCGTCCCCTAGGGGTACTTTTATGTTTTTAAAACAGGCCTTCCGGAGCGTGCCTTATACTGATGCGTGCCCTAGGGGTACTTTTATGTTTTTAAAACAGGGTCTCTGGAGCGTGCCCTATACCGATGCGTCCCCTAGGGGTACTTTTATGTTTTTAAACCAGGCCCTCTGGAGCATGCCTATACTGATGCGTCTCTAGGGGTACTTTTATATTTGGCAAAACAGGCCTCCGGTGCGTGTCCTATGCTGATTTAGTGATCATTAGACTCGTCAGGCGAAGGGCTTTCAAATGATATGTAACATGACCATTTTGGACGATTTTGGAATTTTGCCAAAAAATAATCGATAATCGATATTTATCGATAAAACTTGTTAATTTATAATAAGTTATGATCATTAAAAGTATTAATTTTAATGTGGGGCCGGTTCCTGATTTTACGCCCGGAAACTAGCTATACATTTACCCTTCCCTGATTTCCCCCCCCCCCCCAGCTACACCTAACCCAAAATTCATTTTCTAGGTAGGACCAGCATATTTTGGAGAGAAAAGAAAGAAGCGAATGACAATGAGAAGCAAAGAATGAAGAAGAGACATGAATGAATGCGAAATCCTAAAAATCACAGAAAACGAATAGAAAAAGATCTTAAAAACTCCAACCCAGATTTTAAAAACTCCCAGAAAAACCTCTTAACAGCAATCTCAAATTTTTCCTCCAATCCCAAATAAAAAACTCCGAGATCTAAGAGGGAGGAAAACTCCCAACAAAAGACGCAGGTAATGAAGGCCACAAACTTTACACCTTTTTCTGAGACACAAGAGGTGGTGTACCAAGTTACTTGAAAAACCGTGAGCTGTTTGGGGGGGCAGTTAGTAGTTTACGCACCGTACGCACCGTTCGCACCGTTACGCACCGTACGCACCGTTGCGCACCGTTCGCATCAGCAGCGACCCCAATTGGGCGCCGATCTTTTGCAGTGGTGAATTTGCTTAGATCGATCAGAGAACCGGTCTATTTCAGCTTGTATTAACAAATTGCGCGTTTTGGTGGAAAAGTACTTGGAAAATCAGCTTCTTTACAATTTAAAAAGAAAAAAGCGTAAATAATCCCGTGTGTCACAGCGGCCCCCCCCCCGGTACCCGTGGAAGCGGTGTGTTTGTGGGTTCGAAACCTGTCGAGGCGATGGGAAGTACATAGTTGACACAAAGCTCAACCAAGGCCGTCGAAAGTCAGCAATGGCAAGTAGATAAATGGGGACCAAGCCGGCGCTGTCTAGCATCCACTGACAGCAAATGGGGAGGGTTGTTGTTAATTGTCATTGCCAACCTAAATCAGGCAGCCATCAGGCAGACATGTTAAAGTGGGGGGTCGGCGGAATCGGCCGGCATGGTGTGCGTTGGACATCCCTATGGCCCCAAATAAAACCCTAAAACAGTCCCGCCCAACTCCCTCTGGGTAGCCAGCAATGGCCATCCATGGTTCTCTCTGATGGGGCCATTTTCCATAGAAAAACTCGAAAACACCCCAAACGGAAATGGGCGTTTCTCAGAGGGCCGAGTTAGCTGAGACATGCTATCCAGCGTTCGAAAGCTCACATCATGGGCAGACTAACAGAGAGAAGCTAACCATGCAAGCATCACAGAAAAAGCAACTGCACTAAATGACCAGAAAGCTGCTCTAACTAACACCGAATCTTTGTACTAAATTATGTAATGGCATGGGGGCGGGAGGTTCGCCAAATGACTACTAATCATTATGGTGGAGGAGGGGGTTGCTGACTTAATTACATAATTTTTTCAAAATGCAGAAATCACTGAAGTGGCCATAATTTTAATTGTTTTAATGTACAGTACATGTACATGTAGTTTCGATTTGAAGCCATTGGGCGTACATTATCTCAATTTCACTTTAAGTTGTAGTAGTTGTGGAAAGTCAAAAGTCCCATTTTCAAAAGGGTGGTGTGTAAAGCACTGACAGGGCCCTTTGGGCGAGAGATGATTCTACTGCTATCAAATTTTTCCTTGACCGGACACGAAATTCCTTGAATTTTCCCTGATTCCCTAAATTTTTTTATTTTATGTGACTTTTCGATGATTCTCTGACTTTTCAGGTCCCGCACGAACTCTGGTTTATAACTATCGGTTATCAGTTAAGTGATATGGCAGCAACCCTAAATCCATGAGAAAACACTTTGGTTTCATTGACTCGGCTCTTTCCCCTCTATTTGGTGCTGCTACTTGGAGATCATGGTGACAATTTCCGTTTCTGTTCTGCACGTTCTGTTTTCTTTACTGATGCTTTTTCGTTAAAAGATTCAATGCACCCTGCTACTTTTCCACCAAAAAGGCGTAATTTGTTAATGCAAGCTGAAATAGAACAGTTCTCTGATCGATCTAAGCAAATTCACCACTCCGAAAAATCGGCGCCCAATTAGGGTCGCTGCTGATGCGAACGGTGCGTAACGGTGCGTACGGTGCGTAACGGTGCGAACGGTGCGTACGGTGCGTAAACTACTAACTGCCGTTTGGGGGAGGGTGCGGGCCGGTGATCTCCGGATCAATATTTAGCGCTATTTAGCAGGCGGTAGATTTATTTAGCAAATCGAACAAAATTTAGCTGGCCCGTTAGATATTATATTTTGCGATCGCTTCTACGGTCTGTCAACACGTGAAACCGTCTAAACAACAAAAATTCCATTTATTTTTGGAAATCCTGACTGATTCTTCCGGTGTGCTGGTGCAAACGTGTTTTTGAGACTTTTTGTAGTGGGAAGATTTGTAAGTAGTTCCAGTTTATTATATTTAGGTGATCGTCTAAAATGCAACGTCGTGTCCGTGGTCGTCCAAAGACGGGATTTGGCGTTCCTTGGGAACAAAAAGAAATAACACAGCTAATCTATCAGTGCGAAGCAGAGGTCATAAATAATGGCAAAGCTGCTGTAAGTGGAATGCGTAGTTATAATCCTGTTAATTATCTCCTTTTTCGTTTCTTCAGGGCATGTGTCAAGATGGCCCACAGAAACGGTGCCACCGGTGCACCTGACGAGAATTGGCACACCGAGATAGCAGTGGTACCTAAGCCCCGAAAAACAGATTGATTAATACGTTGTTTGCTTTAGGACTGTCCTAAGCAAAACAATGGCTATGACTGCGGCGTTTTCGTATTAGCCTTTGCCGCTGTGCTTGCTTCATCCAAGAATGTATGTAGCTGTTGTTTCCCAAGTAAGAAAATTTACAGATTCGATATATGTTGTACTTATCAACGTTTTAGAACGACATGCCGCTTTGGCGTCAATTTACGGCATTCTGCAGCTACTGTGGTAAAAATAAGCTTTTAGTGCTTGGTTTTTTGTTCTAGGATTACTGGTCTGATTAGTTTGCTCTTTCTTCTGTCGCGATTCTTCTGCAGTACATGTGTCACCTCATTCTATATATTCTATGCTTTACGCTGCATTCTTGAAGCGTTCCTGTAGTAAAAGTGCATCTACAGTAGTTAGCTTCTAGTTTTCGTGCCAGTTACAAGTTGACAGTTGTTATGTTGTTCTGTGATTTGCCTAATCTGTGATCTGTGACCTTAGTAAATAAATAATACAATAACGCCTAGACGATCTTTCTTAGTAATGCATAGAATGTTTTTGAATAATATGCGGTTTCCTAATTTCGACCCTAAGTAGAGATATGGCAAGGTTTCGAACGCCTTTCAGTTGAGGAGAGGCTTGGTTGGAACTGAATTCGTCACGGGTAGATTAAACAGTGCTAAGTGGTCTTTGCTTAGTAAAACCTTTTTCCCCATAGAGTTTGCTTGTGGCCGGGCGGACAGAGACGGCGGCAAGCAGCAAGAGTTACCGTTGTGAAATCAACAAAGAACGCGTTTGTATATTAAAAGTGGTTGTGCTCTAGTAGGCAGACATGGGCAAAGGGGGGGGGCTGAGGGGGGTTGGCCCATCAGGCTCTGATCTACCCCCATCAGGAATTTTTGGGAAGAATTTTGTACAGAAAATTATAATAAAAATATGCCTGGAATAGGCTAAATGAGCTCAGAATAGCTAATTTTAACTTATTTTAATGAAAAATAAGCCAAAAAACCCTGATTTTCGCCAAAAATCGGACTTTTTGGCTTACCCCCCCCGCCGCCCCCCCTCAGGCGCTCCTACCCCCCTCAGCCCCCCTCAGGAATTGAAAATTCTACCCCCCCCCCATCAGCCGAAATGCTAGCCCATGTCTGCTAGTAGGTTAATCCGAATCTTCGGTTTTCTACATCAGGTCAGGTGTATGTGCTTCAAGAATACTCTGTTTCACTTCACAGCATTGCAGAAGCCGAAACAATCTGAAATTGCATTTGGACCACTTTGGTACAGACCGCCTAAACAACGGGCCACTTTGATTGGGAGATACCAACGACGCACCTTGGGGGAGAAGTAGGTATATCCCTCAATATAGTACAATTATAGTACACAAAAAATAGTACAGGCAAAAAATAGTACAATATGAGGATTTCATTGGAGCACCCTGAAAAGGTAGAAATCAGGTCAGAAAAAATAGTTTTTATGATTTTTCATGCCAGGAAATATAGTTTAAATAAAAATTTTGCTGTAAACGTCGTTGAAAAGGCCGTGTGCGTTTAACAGTTCGGCCGAGTTATTATAATAATATTATTATCAGTTTCATGCAGACATGGGCTAGCATTGCGGCCGACGGGGGTAGAATTTTCAATTCCTGAGGGGGGCTGAGGGGGTAGGAGCCACTGAGGGGGGGTTGAAGTTGGTGGTATGCCAAAAAGTCCGATTTTTAGCTAAAATCCAGGGTTTTTGTTTTGGCTTATTTTTCATTAAAATAAGCTATTTTGAGCTCATTTACACCTAATCCAAGCATATTTTTATCATAGAATTCTATACAAAATTCTTCCAAACAATTCCTGAGGGGGAGGTAGCGGCCGGCTGAGGGAGGTAGGTCGAGGGGCTCTGAGGGCCTAAGATGGGCGATACGGAGTATCCTCCGGGAGGGGGTCGGGGTAATGGCCGGCGAGGGGAGGGGGGTAAACCCCTCCCTAACCCCCTGCCCCGCGATCCATGTATGTTTTGTCCAATGGGCTCATACCGAATCGCCATGCGGTGTAATGGGGAGATGACTACGAAGAAGCAAAACATATTGCCATATTTAGTTCGCTCTCAGTTGTTTGGTGGACCCTAACACAGTAGCTGTCCCAGTTGCTTGATTTGCAATTTTTGTTGGCTTCATCAATGTCTATGAGGACCTCTAAAGCAGAACTTTTATTAACATGCATTTCGCGAGAAAGTCAACTTACTTAACTATGGGCTGAGGGCAAGGGAGTTCATCTCATCTATCCGGCTAAAATTTCAGGAGCATAAACTAGACCACGTACGATAACGATCGGGCATATTTGAAGAAAAACACCCCCTAGAACCGGAGCTCCTCAAAGTTGGCTCACCAGCCGTTTTTGGAAAACCAAATTTTTGGACCTCTAACGACCGAAATTGAAACGTGTGCTGTTTGCCGATATCTAAACCGACAGCTTTCGCATGCGCAGTGCGCACCAATCGATAGCTATTTCAAAATATTTTAAATACCCCACTCATTTCCGTATCTTGCCTGGTTTGCGGATCACTATAATTAACCATGTTTAGTCTGTTGTGGAAGTGCAACCAACCTCTAGACTTAAAGCAGACCCAAAGTTTCAGTTTTCAATACACTTGACAGACCATCTTTTCAAGTATGCTTGTCTTACAATGCTGTTTTTTTAACTGTAGAATTGTATATAGACGAAGCACAGGGCTATATTGCGATTGGGCCACTTCGGTACCGTACGCCTTTGCCATGGTGTATTTGGACCACTTTGGGTGGGATATACCAACTACGCACCAGCTGTTTGCAACATAACATTTACCTGGAGAATTTGTTATGAAGAATGGGAAAACTCCGTTGAACTTTGACGTGCTGCGTTTTACTACAGACTATTCGAAAGAACAGTAAATGTACAGTGCAAGACTATAGACATTCGTGGGAAGAATCTTAAGAAAGACTAAAAAGCTCACGTCGATGATAATTAGTGATACACTTTTTGGTTTTTATACGAATGGTTGTATCTGGGTGCTTTGAAAGGGTGCTGACACCTGCAATAAAACGGTAGCAGTACCCGCAACAAAGGGACGAATAGCCAAGGCTGCACAGGACCTTTTGGTCCTTGACTGCTTGAAGTTGATGCTCCTTCTAGAGATTGCTTAAGGATGCGGATTCCCCTCAGGGGCGATCCATTTTTGTTTGAATCAGCTGTTCTGTGAGTGATGTTCTTGGATAGACAGAGCGTCGAATAGTATCGTTGGTACGTCGATATTATCTCTCGATCAAAGTTTCTCATTGTTTAGGCGATCTGTACCAAAGTGGTCCAAACGTACATGTAACATGGCATACATGTAACAGCTCCGGGCCGACCTGGGGGGAGGGGGGTAGGGGGGGTTTCCTCAGGTGGGGGGTCGAGGGGGGGTTTCGCCCAGGTGGGGGGTCCCAAATTTCAAATAGCTCCAAAACGCCTAGAAATGCGTTTTTAGCACGTTTTTTTCAGTAAGGACGCTAAAAATCGCTATTTTAAGCTGCCAAATAGCGTTTTAAAGCTAAAAACAAGCAAAAAATGACAAAAAGAGCTTCCAAAAACACCGATTTTTCTTAAATATCAGCAGTGGAAACGCCAAATTCGGTTTCCAAAGGCTTTTCAAGTGAATTTTAGGCTAAAAATTAGTGATTTCTGACCCAGTTTGTTAATAATGGAGCCACCACTAGTACTTGTATTTTTTGGTCGGGGGGGGGGTCCCTTAACCTGTCTCGGGGGGGGGGGGGGGGGGGGGGGGGGGTTTGGCCTTTCCACCCGGGGGGTAACCCCCCCAACCCCCCCCTAGTACATGTCTGTAACATGGGGGTCGGGGGGGTCTGCCCCCCACCCGACTTAGGCCAGACCCCCCCCCCCGGATGCCCGCCCGCCCCCACCGAGACGATTTCGCCGACCCCCCCTCCGATTTTTCTGGCAAGTAAATTTTTGAGCAAATTTTTGCAATTTTTTACAATTTCAGACACAAAAATTGCCAAAATCGCCTGCAAAACGGCACTTCTTAGCTGTATTTCAGCCCAAATTAGCGATTTTTGGCGATTTTTAGCCCAACATTTGCGATTTTTTCGATTTTTGAGCGTTTTTTAGTGCCCTACCCCCCCCCTCCCAAAATTTTGGCTTAGACCCCCCCCCGGCCGGCGCCAGACCCCCCCCACCCCCCCCATCGACGGATGACCTGTTACATGTATGGGTCCAAATGCAATTTTAGCTTGTTTTGGCTTCTGCAATGCTATGAAGTGAAACAGAGTCTTATGCACATACGCATGACCTGACGTCGAAAACCGAAGATTCGGATTAACCTATCAGAGCAGAAACAGTTTTAATTTGCAATGCGTTCATTGTTGGGTTCACAGTGGTAACTCTTGCTGTTTGCTTGTATCCGCCAGGCCCACGAGTCGTGAACAACTCTATCCGCGAAAAGGATTTATTACTAAGCAAAGACCCACATGGTTGGAGGTCAGCTAACATTGTTTAATCTGTCTGTGACGAAGATGGTTCCAACCAAGTCTCTCCTCGAGCAGAGTTAAGCGGAGTTAGCATCTGATGGCGTCTATAGCGTAACATAGAAAGCTGTGAGAAGCACCGAAGCGGAATCGTATAACAAGCAGCAGTGGTGACTTACTCGTGTGAGTTTGATTTACGTACCGAGAATTCCAAGCAGTAGACACAGACTTAAAAAACGGTTTCTTTGTTAAAGTGTTCAACTTAAAAAAATCAGAAAAGAAATTTTTTTGACATCCAAAACAGACTGGGACTAAGAACTCCCTTCAGAAGATAGTGAAGAGAATTTACTGGAAGAGCACACTAACAAACAATGACAATAGGAATGCATACTTTACTAGAATAAAGGCGCCCAGCAAGAACATCATCTTTTCTGGCAAAACGCCAATTTCTGTGCCAATACCAGATTTGGTTTCTCCTGATGGAGACCCTAACTTCGAGCTCAAATTTCTAGCAAAAATCAAAGTCGTAGAGCAAAACCAATGTTACCGCTGGATTCAAAAATGCCCGAAATAATATACAGGGTGTGTCAAAAAAAAACAACCCAGCAGAGTTTTTGCTCTAGCAACCGCAAATCTCAACCGATTTGAATGAATCCTGCTTTAAATGAAAGATAAATAAATTCTTGAAAGACTGGTGAAGGCCCTATTAAGATACGATGCTTGGTTCCTGAGATATTTTCCTTCAAACTCAAAACAGAGATTTTGGCAGTGAACAAGAGCGATTCCGTTGCACTTCACAACAAAACGGATTCCTACTGCTGAGGGGCAACAAGACTTTTACAAATGAAGTAACCAAGCATGTGTGGCACCAGAAAAACCTCGTTACGTTAGCCCTGAGCAGTAGGAATCGGTTTTATTATGAAGTGTAACAGAATAATAAAAATCGCTCTTGTTCATAGCCAAAATCTGTTTTGACTTTGAGTGCAAATATCTCAGGAACCAAGCATCATATCTTAATAAAAGCTTCACCAAACCTTCAAGAATTAATTTATCTTTCATATAAAATAGGACTCACTGAAATCGGTTGAGATTTGCGGCTGCTACAGTAAAAAATCTGCTGGGTTATTTTAATCTCTGTTGTGCACTGCCAAAATCTCTGTTTTGATTTTGAAAGCAATTATCTCAGGAACTAAGCAACGCATCTTAATAAAAGCTACACCAGTCGTTCAAGAATTTATTTATCTTTCATTTAAAGCAAGATTCATTCAAATCGGTTGAGATTTGCGGTTGCTACAGCAAAAAATCTGCTGGGTTGTTTTTTTTTGACACACCCTGTAGAACCGTGAAGCTCAAATTGTTTGGAGGAAAAAACCCCATGTGTACCTTCTTGAATGAATTTTTGTGCTTAACTATGGCAGAGCAAAATTCTGAGCGCTTGTCGGTGTTAGAAAATCGATTGTAACTCTGGTAGCGTTGATCGTAGACCCATCAACGGTAGTATTTTTGAGATGCCTGAAGGCTGAGAAATCCGAATCTTGTATCAGCACAAAAATTTGCGATTTGCCAAAAAAGTCGATTTTTTGTCAGGCCTCTTTCTTCTAACTAAAGTACAATATGCAAATTTCGAGAACAGTATAGTAATCACGTTGATGAGAGGAACAGATCCATATACACATGCATGGGGTTCACACCACGCATAATTTCGGGACACTGCCGGACGTACCCAGCGCCAAAGATTTTTGAACAGACTTTAGGAAATTCTGCATGGTTTTGTACATTCGAAGGCGCATTTCTCACGAATGTCGAGTCTTAGCCACAAATGCTTTATACCAAGCTGTAGCAAATCGATAGCGCTATAAAATTTTGAATTAAAAAATCCTGTGTAGGGGCTTTCAGTCGAGCTAGGGCTAGCCAAATGGGATCGAAAAAAAATTTTTTGCTCAAAAATTATTTTAGACCAATAATTCTTAATCTACTCTAAAAGCTACCTAAAAGCCCCAATTTTAAAGTCCCAACTATTGTTAGTACAAAAAAATTGAGTTGAAAGTTTCGGTTCCATAGTTAAGCGAGCCGATTTTTGAGGGCTTATATCTTGGGAATGGAGCATCAAATCCAATAACCCCTTGCAGGTTTAACATAACTCATGAATGTCTATTTTGTGCACCAACGCACAGCCCTCTATGCAAAAGTTCGATTTTCAACTTGGAATAGGAGTAAGGGGCAAGATTCGATCGAATCTGAGACTGGCTCTTCTCTTAAGTTGAATGTGCCGCATACCCGGCTAGACTTTTTGCCTGTCGTGTTATACCGATATGGATTAGTTTGTCATCTGAAATTGTGGGGCACAAACCGTGTCTCAGTTTCGTTCAAAGTTGTCCATCATGCGACTTATCGAAATTTCTGTTTGGGCGGAAATGCTCGCCCAGCTCACCCAGTCTGAAGCCAAGGTCAGTGGGAGTATTTTTGAAAAACTTTGTGACAAAATGTTTTCGTTCGGTTGAAAATTGACGGAATAACGGTCACTTGAAAATATTCGGAAAACTTGAAATTAGCCAGGTGGTCTGTTTTAGCCAAGACTGTATAAAAGACAGTAAGATTTCTATTTTTATTGTGCATCGTGTTTGTGTAGTAACGTACTGGGAGATGTCGGCGGAGGATCATCCACTCATAGCGCTGCTGAAAAAGGTGCAGGCGTCGATCGAGGCTCAGATTGGAGGCGATCCGTCCGGCGGCTACCACATTCAAGCTTTGGCGATGCTGGAGAGTCAGTGCGGAGTTCCCAGAATCTACGGCGTCTATGCAGTGAGCGCGGTGGTCGGTCTCTACCTGATCTTCGGTTACTTCGCGCAGTTGGTCTGCAACCTGATCGGATTCGGCTGGCCCTGCTACCAGTCGCTGATGGCCCTGCGGACAGAGACCAAGGACGACGACACCCAGTGGCTCACCTACTGGACTGTCTTCGCTGCGTTCAGTTTGCTCGACTTCTTTAGCGAAAAGATTTTTTCCTGGTTCCCTCTCTACTACGTGGCCAAGTGTCTCTTCCTGCTCTACCTCTACCTGCCACAGTTCAGAGGCGCTGAGAAACTCTACCATCAACACCTGCAGCCGTTGTTCGCTCGCTTCGAGCATGGACTGACTGCCGCTCCCGCCGCCCAACCGCCGGCCGGCATGGATCAAGCCCCGCCCCCGCCCGAGGCTCAACCCAGCGGTGACACTCCGGTCGGCCCTCCTGAATGAAGCTAATTGACGCTGTTTGCTCTCCACACTAAATCACTCATGTATACTAATTGTGATACCAGGCATGCAACGACTAACCACAGTCTTTGAGCTCTGTAAAAAATGAACAGTTGAAACACATAGAATAAAATCACTCAAAGTTGACTCGCAGTGGTTTACCGAGAAATACGGTTATATTCGGAACGCAGACGACGTTTAACCTTCATGGAACCATTTAGAGAAGGTCGCCACTAATTTGTTTTCGCATTAGTCAGCTCTAAACTTCAGTAGGCAGTTCAACTCTTTTTTTGGACACGTAAGCATGTGAAATTGGACGAATCGATCGAAAAAAATGATCCGTTTTTATGCAAGCTGCAAGATGGAATCACAATATTCTACGTTCTTGATGGAGTGAAATCTGCCCCGCGGTGTTCCAACTGCATTTCCACTTAAGTAGGCGTTCCACTTTCAGAGGTTCCACTATGGACTGGTCGTAAAGATAACTACATTTCTCGTTGCTACAAAAAATCAATTCGGACAGTTGATGATTGGAAGGTGGCAGTGAATGACTAGAGATGTGATTCGTCCAAGTCGATGTGGGATTGCAGGGGCTGTCTGATTTCCATTTGCTCAGTGTCGGACTGATCAGCGTCAGGCAGGCCTCGTGTAGTGGGAGTGCGCGCTGCCGTGGACATACTTTGTTTATAGCGGTAATTTCTGCCGAAAATCCTGTTAGTCTGTTCTCGATATTGAGTGCTGGCAAAGTACTGTAGCAAGACAGTCAATGTAAAGTTGAAGAGCAAAGTGACGTTGGCGACGTTTTTGAGAATGTAGCCGGCGCTGGATCGAAAGAAGCGGGCGAGAGCGGAGCGCGGGCCCTGCAGATGTCTGACCAAATAGAGCGATTCCTTGATGGCGCTGAGCGAGTTGGACAGGAGGTAGGCGGTGACCGATGCCAGACAGATGACGACCGCCTTGCGACTGTTGTTGAAGGCACGCGACCGGGTCTGTCGCAGCTGCAGCACTCCCTGTCGGTGTCTGCGCACGATGCGTCTGTATTCGACGAAGAGACAAAAGTAAATGCCAGACACGATGAGCAGCAGTAGAGTTTCGAAGATGGAGGTGCTCATGTGGTGGACGGTCTTGAAGAGCCCAGTGTTGTGTCGTCGCACGCAGTACAAGCCGTCGGCCCGCGGTCCCTCCACGTGCGTGGTGAGAGGCAGGGGTGCGAGGAACAGAGCGGTGGTGCAAAAAATCAGACTGAGGATGGTGAAGCTGCGTTGGTTGGTGACCAGCATGCTGGCCAGCGGCTTCAGCATTCCGCGCAGCGATTCGGAGGCCAACGCCGCCACGATCAGGTTTCCGCTGAAGAGAAAGACGTTCTCCAAGTAGTACTCGAAGTGTGCGTAGTAGAAGACAGTCAGATAGGAGCTCTGGTCGTAGAACTTGAGCTTCCGGACCACACTGGTGGCCAGCAGAGGAATGGTGATCAGATAGGTGAGGGAGAGCGCTTTCAAATAGACCGTGTAAGCGAGACTGCGGATCTTGCGCTTGTGCAGCACGCGCAGGTTGAGCAACTGGCAGAAGAAGCCGGTGCAGAGCTCGGTGGGGTAGACCACTTGGTTGAGGCTGAAGTCTACCACCGAGCGAAGCCAGATCTCCTTTCTAGCAGAGTGGTTGAGAGTGAGGTTGGACCTGGCCGACAGCAACTCGCAGTAAATGTCCATTGCCAAGTGTCATTCAGCAGGGAAATGCGAGTTGCCGTAGTTCCTGAAATGCGAGTCGGTGGAGGGCGTCATCTTTCAGCCATTACAAGGGCCGCCGCGCACCTATGTATCGATCATAAAAGCGCCTAACTGATTTCTGTCGTAATTATTCAGTCTGTCAGAACTTGAGCCTGTCAAAATATTGACAGGGTCAAGTCGATTGTTGAGCCAATCCTCAGGAAGAGCGGAGCAAAGTGATTGCGCTGGCCTAGAGCGTATTAGAACACCAATAAAGGAGCGCGAGGATGAGGTGCATGAGAAGTAGGAAACGGCCGAATGAGCGGAGGCTGTGGTAGTGCGAGCAAATGGGGTAAGCCCCAATTGAACGGGCAGATCAATGCTAGCTTTGATTGCGTTCAAAAAGCCTTTGTCAAATTGGTGACAAGATTTGATATAAAAAGCTTAGCGGCATTACACAAATATGATCAACTCCAAGAATGGCCAGTAGCAAGGCGACCAAACGAACTTGCAGCCTCTGCGCGGCTGGTCGATTCAGTCACCGACACCCGACCGAGTCCGGAAATTAGACGCAGCCTCGCCACCTGACACCCAAAGTGTATTTTGCTGCGCTCACAACACCAATTATCGGTAGCCTTTACTTTCGTACACTGTACACCAACGAACAAAAATACATTTTTAGAATCCCAAATAGACCGTATGATAGAGCGCAATTGCATGCCTAACGTTGACTGACAGACTAGTCAAACCACGCAAACACATATGTACGTAATACAAAAGTGGAGAGATTGCAACGTGAAGCGACAGAGTTGGGTCTGAACAAATAAGTTAGCGAAAAAGAAGGCAGCTCAGCTGCTGCCTAGCGACGCAGCGTCGGTCTTTGTGTCGGCTGCTTCCGCATCTTTGGTGGCGGATTCAGCTCGACTCTCGGCTTTGCCATTAGCTGAGGGCGATCGGTCGTTCCTTGCCGAGCCCGACAACAACGGACTCAGAAATCCGCCCGTCAGAGCCATCTCGCTCGAATCGGAACTAACACAGAACGGTGACCCCGCTCCCAACAGACCAGGCGCCATCGGACGGGGAGCTGGAAGTCTGAAAACAACTCTGATTATCTCTTCCTCCTCCCGCACATTCATTCACAGTAATTTTACACACTGCTGGATTGAAAACATCGATCGGCCATGTACTGTACGTACTACAATGTAACTGCACAAGTTCAAACAGTTGCCATTCAGTCAGTTTGGATCTGTATTTACACACATTTGATTTCGCTTTCCTGCAAAAATTCGCAACAGTCAAAATTCCTGCAAAACTAGATCAGGCCTGACACTCTCTTAGAAAGGTCTGCGTTTGTGATAACGCAGATCGGCTTGCGAATTGTGACACACAGATAGACGGCGCACACTGGCAGAAAAGTCTGCACTTTCTTGCATTTATTGCGGAGCAGATAATTCTGCGTTTGTGTAGCAGATCGTTCTGTGAAATTTTGGAGTGGATATGTTAAATACGATTTTTGCGCGTTGTCTCTCAAAAGCTTTCCTGTCCCTTTTGCAAAGCTACTTTTGACTCATTTTTTGCCCTTAAAGTTCACCTAAGCAGTGCGCACAAGCCAGAATGGTAGGTTCCGTTTGGATGTGGTCAAGAAGGCTGTGTGAGAACGCATGGAACAGAAGCTAACTGGAAACGACACATTGTTGAAGGACATGAAGTGACTGAGAGAATGCCTGTTCTTCATGTAAAGCAAGAAGTTGCCCGGAGCTTTGTGTGCGATCAAGCTCTCAACGGCCTGTCTTACAACTAACCCTTCCTTCGGCCGTAAGATCTGTTGAAATCCGCAGAAGTATCTGTGAAGCTGCTATGCTTTATAACAAACTGGACTAATTTTGGCGCGATAAATTCGGGTAATCGAGTTTGAATTCATAGCAGTTCTGCTGGAATCGTCGCTCTGTGACCAAAGTATGGCTGAAGAAGACTTTGTTGTTCTAGTGTCGATTTTCTTTAACCGAAAAGAAAATTGACGTTTGCCCAATTAGGAGAAAACCTAACGGCCAGGATTTGATGGAACATGTAGAGAAAATTCTTGCTGCAAAGGCGATAGCGGCTCCAAGCGTGACGCACAGAGTTATGAGGTGGAATGAGGAGTTTTCCGAGTACATAGACTTTGATTACATTCATGAAATGACGATTTCGAGATAGCAGTCTACTGTGTTGAGATAAATCTGGTAAGTGTTAACTTTTTTTCTTTCAAGACTAAACATGCTAAACTAATATCTTATTCTTTCTTAGCTAGCTAGTTAAGGTTGTTTTCTGTTTGCTTTAGTCTGGGCCCGGTCGAAGCAGTCGTGACGTGGTGGAAGAATGCAAGAAGGAAAAGGATCTCACACAGCCGTTCCTCTTCGGGATGAGTCAGTCTAGCAAATTTGGTGAGGAAGTGAACCAGTTCTATTTGGTAGTTAACTTTCGGTACATTGTTCTGCCATGTGCGTCGGTTGCCGAGGCCGTCCATTTCCTGTTTGCTAGCTTTCATACTTATGTGTGGTTTGCCTTCAAAATCCGGGTAGAGCTCTAGATTTGTATGATCGCTTGAATGCGTATCTCAGTCAGAGAGACTTAGAGAAATATCCATTTTGTCAGTACGTTTCTTCTCGTTTTATTGTTGCTACAGTATTACAATTAAGATTTCTGGCTCTTTAGACTATTACAGCTTTATGTTCGCGTAAATTGCGGCAGGCTAACTCGTTTTGCTGTCTCAACTGTTGTGTGAAGATTTCTCATTTCTTTCTGGTTTTAGTGCAGTATGTCTGAAATGTTCGTTTGTCTCAATTTTGACCCAGAAATTCTTACTGTGTGCGTGATTATAATGATCTGATTCTTTACATAGATGTTGTGATGATAAATCAATCTCCTTTTGACTTTTAGCAGATACATCTGCCAATTTCGCAGAAACCATAGCAGCAAACGCAGCATAAATATGCGAAAGGCACATATTTTTCTGTGGCTATTGCTGTTTCGCAGAACCATCTGCCAATGCAAATTGCAGATTTTTTCTGCGAAATAAGCGCAAATAATCTGCGAAACTTCGCAGATTTCTTATTAGGGTCAAAACTGGCAGTAAAATCTGCGGAAATTCTGGCAGATTTTCTGTGTAAATCAGCAGATCCTTTCTAAGAGAGCATAAAAACCCACACACAGTGAGTAATACATAGTGTTGGCCAAAAAAGACTGTCTGGCCTTTTTCCAGTTTTCCGAATAATTTAAAATGGCCGTCATTGAATCAACTTTCAACCGAATCAAAAGATTTTTGGCACGATTATTTGTTAAAAGTTTGTTTTGGTCAAGTCCTAGTCTGCTAGCGTTCTGTAGCTACATATGAGTTATCCCCTATCCGAAATGAACTGACACAGGTTTTCATTTCACACGTCAAATTCGAACATGGATATCTCATGAACCCTTTATCGGATCTTTCCCAAATTTTGCAGGTTAACCAATCTTAACAGGAACTTTCAATCCTGTAAAGGTCAGCCTTCTAGCACAGCCGGTTAAAATCTGGAGGATTTTTAGTTTATGTGAATTTGAAATAGTAGCACTGTCAAAAAATGAGGGTGGTTCTCTCTGAAGTGCAAATCTGAAAGTACGATTGTATGGCCTAATTTTTGTGTTCATTGTGTTGGTTGCCTTAGTTGAGGCGATTGTAAACCATGACCTCACTAGTTTGTACAAAGCTGCTTTCTGTGCAGTGGATAACATCCTCATTTTTTAAAATGCCATGTCAATTTTTTAACCTTCACTGAAAGTAAAAATCCGACAGATTTTAACCGGTTGCGCTAGAATGCTGATCTGTTTATGGTTTTAAGTCCATGTATACCTGCAAAATTTGGGAAAGATCCGATGAAGGATTCGTGAGATATTTATGTTCGAAATTGACGTCTGAAAATCGGGTCAGTTCATATCAGAAAGGCATAACTCAGGCCATAGAAGCCTACCAGGCTAAGACTTAGCCAAAACAAACTTTTGACAAATGATAATAATCGTGCCAAAAATCTTTTTGTTCGGTTAATTAACGGAATGGCGACCATTTGAAAATTTTCGAAAAAATCGAAAGAAGGCCAGGCGCAGGCGGCCAAGATGCAAGGTGATTAAGAAACGTTTTTCTTTCATTTTATGCTTGATTTTAGCAGTTAAACGTAATTTTCGCTGCTCAACATTGCATTTTTAGCGTATTCATCAAATAAAACGTGCTAAAGCGCATTTCGAACGATTTTCAAAATTTTTAACCCTCTGATTGCGAGAAACCCCCATGGAACGCCACTTGGCAAACAGGCCCCCATCTCACCCTCCCCAGCTCCTGTTACACCGTTAGATCTTTGCGACTAATTAAACAGAAATCTTGTAAAACATTCACAAATTTCGTATTTTGACCCCATTGCCATTTTTCATACCATGGTATGAAATCAAATCGTTCAAACAATACAAAAGCAGAGGGCGAACATTCTTGCGTACGCTTCTAAATCGAACCGAAGCAAGCCAGTTTGTGATATAATTACGTGCATTTCAACTTAAGTAAAATTTCCGCCATACATTGCGATTTCTTCAAAATTTACGAAAACAAAAATCGCATACTGTATTTTAAAATGCTACTTCGGGGTTTGGCGGTTTTTCATTTCAGATTACCAAATCTCAGGATAGGATTATAAGTGTTAAAGGTCTGAGTAAAGCTAAGGTAATAAAGCATGCGTGTAAGAGTCTGAATGATTTGGCTGTAGAAAGGACGTACCCGTAGGCATGGAGTTTGTGTGCGTGCGGGTGCGAGAGAGCGGCCCTCCAAGCAGCTTCGTAGTAGCCGGCGAAGGGGGTGGCGCTGGTAGGTAGAGCGGTGAGTCCGGAGGGGTAGACGGCAGCGGCTTGTGCAGCAGCAGCGTTCAGCATGTAGGCAGCGAGGTGAGGGTCAGCAGGGTAGGGCCAGGCCAAGGCCATGCGCTGTCGTTTATCCTTCATGCGACGGTTTTGAAACCACACCTGAAAGAGGGAGAGGTGCGGTGCGTGCGGAGGTATGGTAGAGCGCGCGTCTCTAGCCAATCACAGACCCTAACCAAGTCTCAATCATTCCAGCTATAAATCGACCATAATAGCGCCGCTTCCTATTTGCCGTTTTGACAGTTGGCCTAACAAATCGGCCGTTGCGGACGTGCGCACGCCGCGCCCGCAATTTGCATGGCGATTGGTATCAGCGCCGCCAGACTTAACTATTAAGAAGCGCATCTTATTTCCTCGATAATTTCACATTTCTCAAATCTGGCTAGGCCGTTTGGGACCCGCAACAAACCATTACCAAAAGCCACTCCGGCTCCTAATAGACCAATATCTGCCGTCTATGCATTCGACCGCCCAAACGGCATTATCTCGCTGGAATACGGTAGCCAACTCTGGCCTACCCAGCATTTTGAAAATAGGGGTACAATTGTGAAGCGGCCTGTCTGGGTCACTTCCCAACTGGGGCGAAAAGATTTTTACGTATAACGTACCTAGCTATTAAAAACGCGTTCTGAGGGTAAAATTAATAGTTTTAGTACATCATTTATTGGGTTTATTAATTAGTTGAAGCGTTCAGATGAACAGATGCCTCAGTCTAAAAGGCAAAACAGAAAATTGAGGCGAAAATTTCTTTTTCCTTCCAATTCCTATGAGTTTGTTCGAACTATCCGTCAGCTACGATGTCATGATGGTTGAGGTCTAGGATTAGGTTCAGGTTGAGACCTATCTGAAGTCTAAGTTCGGTTGCCTATATCCTACCAATTAGACAAGCTTTCAAAAGTTTTGAAAATTGGACTTTTGAGGCCTAAGCTGCTAAATTGATAACTCTGTTGAAAATCAGTACGTTTTTAGGGCAACATTGTCCCGTTGATTTTTTGGCCTTCAGCTTCACTCAAGCTTTTCGTTCTCGGCTATATCGGTTTGTCTCAAATTCGCAGAATTTAGCAAAAAGATACCTGGCTCTGTACTATGAAATTCTGTTGCGAAAATTACAACTTCTGCTGCTTCTGTGGGCCGAAAAGCAAAAATCGGGGTGGTGTACGCATATTCTAATTTTTTTCGAGTATTCTTTGAAGTATATACTGAAATTGGAAATTTTCTAAAACATGACAGAAAATTCCATATCTAGTCAAAAATTGGCATCTTCGAGGGACATTTTTGGCCGGATGGTCAGATTGGTGTTTTATGATTTGTACCTTCGAAGAGTAATAAATTGCTTTTGAATACAGCTTAAGGTTAAGGTAAATTATATGAGAAATATTTTCGATAACAAGTTCCCAAAAAGCAGCGGGAACATCTAAAATAATTTTATTTTAGTAAGTTTCCGATCTTTCATACAAATTTTAATTTGACTAAGTTTTAATTTGATTTAATTAAGTTTTCGTGGTCCGGGTGGTTTTTGCTGAAACTATAACGGACCGCTCACTGCACTGGACTTTTTGCTTTACCAACTGTTCATGTTCTGCACTGTAAGAACAACAGTATGTAATGTATCCGATTTACAGACTGAGGAATTTGTTCGTCTGAGCGCTTCAATTCTTCGCTGGGTGCGTGCGTACCGACCATACGCTGCTGTGAGTGCTCTGCGCATATGTATTGTACCTTGATGGTGCTTTCGGGAAGGTTTAGCTGTGCAGCGAGCTCGCAGCGTTTGGGTCTTGAAACGTAGTTTTCCCTGGCGAATTCCTTCTCTAGCCGACTGATCTGTTCCCTGGTAAAGGCAGTTCTGTAGCGGCGGATGGAAGGGTCTTCTGGACGGCAATCTGCAACCAGGTGCATGTAAACGGTCGCAGACCGCTGGTTATTTTTACGACATCTTTGCGCAACTGGCCATCGGCATCGGTAATTGGATTGGCAAATGGCGACTGCACATGTGGCAGTACTGTAAGTGCGAGGTAATTGGCCCTGGACGGTGCCGCAGGAAACGGCGGCACGGGCAGAGCAAAATGGTGCTTTGGCGGCATCAAACTCAATAGATTACTTCATTTATTGGCTCAAAATGATAGGTTCATAAAGAGCCAATGGCTGCAGAGCAAAACTGGCCCTCTTAATAATAGCACGCACAATTGGACTGCTTTGTAGCTCGGTCACACCGTGCCACCGACCACCTTCCGGCCCCTGTCGTAAACCCGCCGATCAGTCAGAGCAAATTAGCCGGACGCGGCGCACTCGACAAATCATACACCATAAAAGTGAGCGACGACAACGTTTAACTACCTGCCAAACCTTTGTCGTCGCGCACAAACACTGCTATTAGGGCAATTAGAAAATCTCTCCAATAGAACCCGCATTTCTCCACTGCCACTGCTACAGTACCACCGTCTCGCACGTGTTGCTGTGCCAAATGATCAGCGTCAAATCACAGGACAAAGCGCACGCCCTAGTTGGTGCGATAATAATTTTAACTCATCACTCACTGCTGCCACCAAAGGCGTGTGTGCGTTAAATAATAATTATGTAAATGCAGGCAGCAACAATGGCTGGCCACAATGTTGACGAGACGGTTGCATGCATCGACAATGAGCTCCATTAGCTCCGCCCAATCCATCAGGTTGGGATAAACATGATGGCACAATTATAACGACAGCACACTGACAAAGAGAGGGCAGCGTAGCGCAAATTTTTGATTAAATTTCCCTAATCCCACACGCCCGCTGCCGAGCTGAGACGCCGCACAAGATGAATGAGCTAATTAGCAAGTAAGGTATTAATCAGAAAACTGTAATTGCATTGTTATTGGAGCTGATTTGCGCTCCGCAGGGATTTCCATCGCCAATTAATACAAGTGAGGCAGTTGACAAAGATCGTATGACCGTTTAGTTTTTCTCACTCAAACGAGCAACTAACGGTCTGATCGGCCGCCTGATAGGCGATTTTCTGTACAGATAACTTTGTGCCCAAGCCTGCCCGGCAAAATTAGCGCGAAGGTTATGGGACAGTTAAAAACCTGTTAACGACCCAGAATTCTTCAGATGGCCAAATCAATGCTACAAGTCCAAGTGAAACACTGCTCGGTTCATATAAAATATCTATGCACAAGATCGAAAACACCACGTTAGCAGATAAACTATAGAAACAACTGAGATCGAATAGTTTCCTAAGACCCAAAACACATACAGTGGAACAATATTTTTTTGAAAAAATATACAGTTGAATAGTCGTTCGGTGTCGGTTCGGTAATAGGTAGTCGAATTTTTGTTTGCTTAAGAGTTATTTCTTAATAAATGATTTTCAAATCCTAAAATCATTCATTGGTTAGATCAGGTTAGAATTAATACTAAAATTCAATTAAAATTTACTTAAATATTCGAACGACTATTCAACTATACAGCTGTACATTCCGGTATACGACCTTTGCTTTTTGGACCTGCGCAATTCGGCAATTGGTTCAGCTCGCCTACTCTGTCTCGCATGATGACGCACTCTTATACCGTACAGTTGGATGTGCCATGAGATATATACGATAATGTTTAGAGAGCATGAATAGGCGAAAGTGGAGGGCTCCGAGTTGGCTCACTAGTCAACTGCATAAAGCGTACTATGTCTTCTGCTCTCAAAACCAAATCTCCACCATTTCATAGCACTACCCTCTACCCAACCCTCCACAAACGTTTACGGTCTCCTTAATACAGATTCAAGACTGCTAGTGGCAAGAAAATGACGTTAGCAAGCAGTGAACCTACAGTAGCTCTGAAACGGAAGCTCGCTATGGTGGCGTATAACGATGTACTTGCTCAAGCAGTTAGAAGTTATTTGAATATTTAGCGTTTTACGTATATAGGAGAAGCATTCTGGAGGTAAAGCCGTGCTTACCAGTAGCAGTGGCGGTGGTGATTTTGTCGGAGTGGCTGTCCTGAGTGGGGCGGTGCGCAGTGTCGGCATCAGAGGTCTGGGGCGAGAACAGAGGAAGGTGTCTGGAGACGGAAATATCGGGTCGAATGAAGCTGCGCTCGATGGCTTGGCGTTCCTTCGGACTCTGCTGGATGAGAGTTTCTATGTTGGCGAACGACTGCATCATTGCAAACTGACGACTGGCGGTCCGTTCGGCGCCCTCAAAACGTCGCGCGGTCGACCAATGACCACAAGGGGCGGTCGCTTTACTGTAATTGGCGGTTGCAACCAATCTGGTCGTTGGGGAGCGATTCGCGCCAATCAATAGTGGCACGCAACTGCCGACCAAGAGCGCTCGAACCAATGAGAGGGGGACACTTTATGACGCCACATGATTGATATTTACCCGCCAAGCGGAGGGGGACCAATAAAATTTCACAATTAGGTGTGCTTCTACTGATTAGCACATGATTAGCTGTATTAGCTTGAGAGATGTTGGAATGTTTTCGACGGATTATTGCTCTCAGTTGCCACTCTAAATTAGATGTTAGCGTGCGTTGCAACCGTCGAATGCACGCCATCCGCACCGAACAGACGCAGTGGTGTACCTGCAAGACTCAGCCATAAAGTAGTAGGATGTGATTCGTGTGTGTAATAGATAATTAGAGAAGAGGGCGCAATTTGTAGAAAACGCGGCGGCACTCTTTCATCTTTTACTGTCCGCTGTACAACACCGTAGCGTTGGACGTCATAAATGCCGTTTACGGGCCAAAACCCATAACGACAAGTTTATTTCTTTACTTGCCGACTCGTCGGAAGCCCATCCCACTCTGCTTAATCATCCAGCACTCCCACTTCACAGCTTCACTAGTACTGTATGTACTGTATGCTAATTCTCCCCTCACATCAGTTATAGTTTACGCATTTTCATCTTGCTGCTGAGCTAAGAGCAAGCGAGCAGGATTCACAAAAACTGTACTAGAACATAGTGTGCACGCAGACTTGTTGCTTTTGTAGATTCGACGCTCCTCACTTGCGCTGCCAACCCTCTGTGCGGGGCATGCATGTTCCAGCAGGGAATTAGTTGTCCAGGAAATACGCAAAGTTTTGCCTGTGGTTAGACCGAGAACTGACTACCCTAAACGGTCCCCTGACAAAGGGAAATCAAATTTACAAATTTTACTATAGCGTTGGCCTAAACTAGCAATCAACACCAATCAATATAATTCAACGCGTCCGACAGACAGCAACCACCTCGATGCACGGACACAATATACGACTGTCGTCAATTTCAGGTTTTTACTGCAGTGATTATCGGACTCGTTTGGGAATAGAGAAAATGGAATAAAATTACGGTTCGACAAACCTGAAATGACACACCGTACGTACGTAGGATTAGATTAACCGTTGCTTTTCTTTCTTGTCCTTTTGTTTTGCATCTCTGTGCCGGTGGCGGTGCCGTCGTTTCTTGCGGGAGCCTTCAGAGGCACTGGAGAGTGAGTTCGGAGTCCCTCTCTCCAAGAAAACAGAAGGTGCTTGTTCAGCAAGCCAATTAGTGGTGGTTGTTTCTGCAGTGGGTGTGCCGTAGGTAGAGGCGGCTGTTTGGTAATAGGACTCGGTCGGGCTGATCGCGTCGTTCATGTAGACAGTGCCGGGCTCCAGCAGCTGCATGGATATCACACTCTTCTTGTGCCTGCACTCCGCCACAAGCTCCGTGCGTTTGGCCGCGTGCACATGCAAGCAGTGGGCAATGGGCAACGACTGGTAACGACTGAAGTAGACCCTTCGTTTGTAGAACGGATTGTCCGAAAAACGTCCTCTTCTACTCGCACAATAGAAGTATGTGAGGGCGAGTGCCAAAGCGGCCGAACACACTGCGCACACCATCATCAAGACAAATCGCGGGAAATCGTAATTCAAGGCAGATTTGGCCGAAGCCGTTGTCGTTACATTCATTGTTTCATTCATTGCAGCTAATCATAGCCAGTAAGCAGGCAGTGTCTGTTGCCAAACTTCTCTCCAACTTCGATCTGCCGTCGCCCTGCTGAGTGCCACTAGCGCTCGATCCTGGCCCTTGTTCATGTTTTGGCGCCCACGCTAGAGTTTGACCTGCAGGTAGCTCTGGTGTGGAAAATGATTGGAGCCGATACGATAGCTCGGGATTCGGTACATAAAACGATTATAGGAAAAAAACCCCCCAACAAGATGGCCGCCGTTAGGGTTACTGTAGCGCCGCGCGGTGTGTAGTAAAGTGGCGCGGGAAGTTCAAAAATAGCAAACGCATTTATCAGCACGTGCAATTGCAACAAAAACAGAACATACTTTTGCGCAACTACCGCTATAAATTAGAAGTGTTTAGCAGTTGTATTTGAATCATTGCCAACGAATAGTTACTTATAGAATTTAGCTGAATTTATATTCATGTGGAAAAATGTAGGCGCAAAATGTTAGGAATGGCATAAAACGCTATGCTGTTGGTGGCAGAGAATCGTGAAAGCCACGGCATTCATAAGATACTGAAAAAGAAAATATAACTGTTTTTTCTTTTAGTAACTATGGATGACAAAGCAGGTTTGCGGTGGATTGTTCCTCTCGAAAAAACAATGTTTAATGTATATGCCTCCCTAACCAGACTCTGAAAATTCGACGATTTCATTAGGTCCGATCAATAAAAAGGAAAAGTCGTCAAATTGGGGGAGATTGCCTACCATGAGCTAGCATTTGCGCGATCGCCAAAGTCTGCATTGAGCTGCGTAACTTTTTACCTTTCTACGTACAGTTGAATAAATTTTCTGAGAAAGTAGGCTCTTTTACAAAAGACAGTATGTAGGACCCGAATTACTCTTCGCCTTTACCCAAAGAATAGCAACGGAATCTGCTGCCCTTCCACTTAAAACTACAATAGCAACCACACGTCTTCGTACAAACAGAAACGGGGACAGCTACCATTGAGACCCGCCCAGCCTGACACCGAGCATGTGTGCCGGCTACTACTGTATCGAAGGAATGGCAGGATGTGGGTGAGCGTGATCGACTCGCCGTGTGGTGCGGCCTAACACTACGGCCATGCCAGTACAATTCATCCATCATCCAATGCGAGTTCTATCTTACTAAACAGGCAGTTCCCAGCACTGGCACGACACCTTGGCATCACTCATCGACAGACAAACGATACACTGTCAGAACAAAAACTTCGACAATAATTTACTTCTGGTGTTGTACGTACTTATTTTACCAAAGAAAAACTATGGTGCACGCAGACAGACATATCTAACCACTGGTAACAATTGCGTAATCAAATCTCAAGTGCAGTTTCGCAGAGACTTCCACGAGAGAACCGTGAGAGTATCGTCTGAACGAAGGCTTTTTCAGTTTAACTTGACAGGCTGGAAGCGCTTCATCTTCATCTTCAGTTCAGTTCGGCAACCAACCAATCCGGAGACTAAACCGAGAAAAAATATAATTGATCACGTTTTCAGTCAACTCATGGGTAGCGATCGACCGGAACCAAAATTCCGACTGGAACCGGAATTACCCCAGTTCCGGGCGGAACCGGAACTTTTCAACAAAGGCTAAAAATTCGAAATTCTAGCTGAAAACTGCAGAAAAAAGATACAGAGTGCTTTGCTACAGTTAGAACTGGTAGAACTGCCATGAAACATTACTGTTTTACATGTCCAGGTAGTGTTTACATACTGTTTAAGCACCAAAAACATTGATTTAGTTTTAGTTTACTGATTTCCCAGGGAATTCTACATTCCTCATACTGGACCCCCACACACCCTTGATGATTTTTCGTTTTTGTGGGGTGCTATATATTTAAGACCTATGTTTCACTTTTGTGTGCACTTCTGAGAAAAAAGTAGTGATTGCAATCAAAATTGTTGTCTAAAACAAAGTTTTTAGGTGACTATTATAATGTTTAGCGTTATTGCATGGAATTTAGGGGTTGCTTCCAAAAAGAGCGGAAAGTCAGAAAGTTCCAGTTCCGGCACCCTTCAGCATCGGAACCGGAATTCCGGTCGATCGCTAATCATGGGTAGTGTTTAATAATTGCAGCCAGGGATCGATATATGGTACCAGTACCGAGCGAGCTTGCAGGTACATACGCATAAACGGACTGAACGAGTGAGCTGACCCAAACTGAGCCGAGCCGAGATTTTTTATCTTGCATTTTTTTATTCTGAGCAACATTTAACCTAACTTGATCCTAACAATGGAGTGATGAACAACAAGTCCTAATTTTATTCACTCAGATGAACACATAATTGTTTAGAGTGTAACGGGTTAAGACGGTTAAATCAAAATGTCGTACCTTATACTCATCACTGCCTGCCAACATCTCTGTTCTCCGTCATCGAAGACAGTGGAAACAACTGTGTTAATTGTCTGTGGAGATGGCAGTTAGGGCCGGCAATGGCGTCAACTCTGAATTAGCCGTCGCAAGGCCAGTTCTCTGTCACAATCGCCGAGCTTTTAAAGCAGCCGCCATGTCCGGTTCAGTCGACATTCTACTACTGCTTTCGCGTTTTAGGACGCTGCCGTTGCAGAGGTGCCTAAAGAAACTGCATCTGCGTACACTAAGTTAAAGCGAGAAAAACAATACACACCTAAGACAACCATCACTCAGTGCACCCGGTATGGACCGATCGTCGCACGCACATCCTACAGCCAATAACTCATTACGGCAACAAAACGAACTACTTTTTGGGCCGTCCCACCCTGGTATAATACATGTAACAGGGGTCTGCCCCCACCCGACTTAGGCCAGACCCCCCGGATGGGACCCCTTGAGACGATTTTTCCGACCCCCTCTCCGATTTTTCTGGCAAGTAATTTTTCGAGCACAATTGTGCGATTTTTCAGACACAAGAATTGCCAAAATCGACTGCAAAACAGCACTTTTTAGCTGTATTTCAGCCCAAATTAGCGATTTTTAGCTAAAAATTGCGATTTTTTCGATTTTTGAGCGATTTTTAGTGCCCAACCCCTCTCCAAAAATTTGGGCTCAGACCCCCGGCCGGCGCCAGACTCCCCTCCCCCTTCGGCGGATGACCTGGTACATGTATGGCCGGTATAGTCAAAGAATTGTCGTCGTTTGTGTTCTCCATCCAGGCTGGCTTCTTTGAATAAACTTAGCACTTCGTTCTCCGGCCGCGGACATCAGCGCGTAAATATTCTGCATGAACCCCGTTGGGCGTTGCGGTAAACAGAGGAGGCCAATTCGCCCTACCGGCCGACTACCCGACTTTTTAGTCTTAGGCTCAGGAAGAACGTTCTAAAGAAATCTCCACCATGCGACCGATTCTTACAGGATATATGTGCGCAAATACCGCGGACTGAAGTCTACTGTAGGCAAAATATGCGCTATCCGTGGTACTAACGGTCGGTCGCTACTTAATAAACAAACACACACACTAGTCCTAACATAAACATCTTCCTATTAACGAAGTCATCCCTTCCTCACAAACTAACGAGCGAGACACTGAAGCCTATAGTATAAGTCATTTTAAACATTAAAAAGATAAAGGTGCTGTGCTAACTGACCTAAAAATAGTTACGCCAGACACGATTTTGTCCGCCTTCCTCATCCAAGGCGAGCAAGTGAGTTAACTTCAGTTAAAACGTCTTGCTGGAGCCGTTCTATCAGCTAGGTAGGCCATCCGTTCGAAAATTCTTGTTACTATTCCGCCATAATCGCTCACACGCTTCGACGACGCAAAACAACCAGATTTTCTGATCAACAACTAATATTTGTGTGACTAACTTCCACTAATTCGGACGGCTGAGCACTTTCCGGCATTCTACCAGCTTCATCGCACTAAAAACAATGCGATTTTGGCAAAACCAACTTCACGTTCACACCAGCCAGAAATTGAAATCGACTACAGTAATCCCTCTAGCCCCGCCCCCGACTGGGGGGTTTTCTTCCTACTGCCCATAAGACAGTGGCGAGTTACAGGAGAGCAGCTTTTGCGCAGATTAGTGTTTCAAGCTTAGTAAATTTTTGTCCAATATTCGTTTTAAACGGGCCACCGTCCTTGACAGTGTTGCCAAGTTGGGGGAATCTTTTGCGTTTGGGGGTGAAATTTCGTTTGGGGGATTGGGGGAATAAATTGGGGGATTTTTGCAAAATGTGGGGGAATTCTTGTGGAAATTTTGTGGTCAACAGTTTTCTAGTATTTTTAAGTTTTTTCACAGTCAGTCAGCCAATTTTTTCGACTGCAAGTGCACATTATACACTGTTAGGAACTTATTTTTTCACTAACATGTTTTGTTGAGTGCCGCTATTTATCAATCGAAGGTCATTATTTGCCACCAAAAATCGAAACCATGGAGCGCTAAAAATTAGCAAGTCTATGTTTGGCTGGACCCCAGTTAGGGATGCAAATGGTATAAAAATAAATACCAAATAACAAAATACTGAATGGTATTTTCTGAACCAAACAATACCAATACCAAATAGTTATCAAAATACTTCAGTCATAAGCAATCTGAACTAATTCAAAAGATCATCGCTCTGATTTCTTGACCGAATTCCAGCTTTACCACGTTTAGATAACAACAGCACTACTACAGGAAAAGGAATTTCTTAGCAAGCTCTATAACGTCTTGAAGTTCATGTTCATATGTGTGTTAGCTTGGGCTAGTCAAATTAATAAGGGATTTTCAGTCATACAGGAAGCAGGCATCTCTGATGTATGCGTGAAGAACTTTGATCGTGGAGATCACAGTGATCTAAACAGTTCTAATCCGTTTTGTTACTGTTTTGAGCAAGAAAATAAAGAGCAAAATGAGCTCAAATGTTGTAAAACAGTTTTTGATCGCAAAATAACTGAATTATTCGCTTAAAGTCCAAGTAATTCTGTTATTTAAACTATTTGGTGTTATCCGGCATATACAAAAATACCAAATAATACCATTTCTCAAAAGATACAAATAATACCGGATACCATTTGCATCCTGAAACGAAGTTTATTCATAAGTCAACACGCGCTCACACCATAACCCCAATCTTTCCCACTCTGCTAATTCTGTAGTTGGAAGATACATAGTTCAGTAGGTAGGTACCTATTTGTGTAATGTTTTTTCTTTTTGCAGGGAATGACAGATGCACCTCGGGTTTCTGGACGTGCGTAACCATTTCTTTCTGACGGGTAACCGTACCTGTTTCTACTATTAGCATCATGATTGAATCAATAAAGGAAAAAGCTTGAGCTTTTGGTTCTCAGATGTGTCTACTGAACCGACTGCAGATTCGAGTGTTTCGTGTTGGAAGTAAGTACTATTGGGTTTTTAGAGCCGGTTTTTCTAAGTACCGACTCTTCCTGGACAAATCTCAACTTTTTGTCTCCGATTTGGCTAAAATTTTGTATTTTAGTATAGTTTGACCTAAAAAGAAATTTGGTGACCTACCCGGCCATTTTTGTGAGAGTCAACTTTCGACCCAATCTCACCTTTTGGCTTGTACTTGGGAACAAATAAACCTAGAAACATGTGGATAGCATATTTAGAATCAGATGAGCGTTCTCTTTCAAACGATGCCTACAGGAACGGATTCCAGACAAAAAAAATTTTTTGTACCCCTTCTGGCCCGATTTGACCCCCACAGTCGTGTTTCCCAAATGTTTATTTCATGAAAATGTAGTGCTATCAGTAGGGACCGGCACGCGAAAATTCAAAATGCCCCTAGGCGAAATTGGGCTTCAGAATTGAAAAGAGCACACTTTATACAGTCTAACAAAACAAACCGGAACGGAATTGGCCGGATATTAAGCCAGTTATGACCGTTTAACTGCGTCACCCAGCGTGCCACCTTTTCTTCCTAGAAAGTTGACCGCAACGTGCATACCGATATGACGGATGTACTTTATCAGACTGTCACTCGTAAACCCCTGCGCCGATTTTGATGGGACCGGTGTCATTCTAATCGCAATGCGATTTTCTTTTACATTTTTTATATACCAAGACTGTAGGACTGCGTCTACCACCTTTATATACCGAACAAACACCGAACCAGGTGTAGCTGCGGGGGGCGGAAATCAGGAACCGATCGCAAACAGAAATTAATGTTTTTAATGACCATTGTTAATTATAAATTAACAAGTTTTATCGATAAATATAGATAATCGATTATTTTTTGGCAATATTCCAAAATTTCAAAATCGTCCAAAACGGTCATGTTATATATCATTTGAAAGCCCTTCGCCTGGCGAGTCTAGTGATCACTACATCAGCATAGGGAACGCCCCGGGGGGCCTGTTTTGCCAAATATAAAAGTACCACTAGAGACGCAAAAGTATAGGCACGCTCTGGAGGGCCTGTTTTCCAAATATAAAAATACCCCTAGGGGACACATCAGTATACGCACGCTCTGGGCATCCATGGGCCAGAAAAATCCGGAGGGGGGTAGGGGGGTCTGGAGACCTCGGGGGGGGGCCGGCGAGGGGGGTATGGAGTATGTATGTATGGACGGCCGAGGCGGGTATTGGCCGGCGAGGGGGTAAACCCCCCTTACCCCCCGGCCCATGTATGCTGGAGGGCCTGTTTTCCAAATATAAAAATACCCCTAGGGGACGCATCAGTATAGGGCCCGCTCCGGAAGGCCTGTTTTAATAACATAAAAGTACCCCTAGGGGACGCATCGGTATAGGGCACGCTCCCTAAGCCTTAGCCTAAGCCTGTACAGGGCACGCTCCTAAGGGCCTGTTTTCCAAATATAAAAATACCCCAAGGCGTACGCATCAGTATAGGGCACGTTCCGGAGTCGTATAGTGATAAGAAAGTTAATTAATTAATATATAGTCCATTTGTGACCTTCCCTGTTCCCCCCCAGCTACACCTAAGCCCAAACACCTTGGTAGCTCGAACAACTAGAACTGAATAGTAGAGTGTGAACTGGTATTCCTGTGTTTTCCAGGTACATTTGTACATGTCACAGCGGGGCTGGGGTTCTGCTCCCCTCTCACGCTCCCACTGACTTGGGACAAACCCCCCCCCCCAGATAGGGGAGTACCCCACCAAAACGATCTTTTCCACTCTCCCTCTCCGATGTTTCTGGCTCAATTTTTTTTTACAGTTTCAGACACTAAAATTGTTTGTAAAACAGCGCTTTTTAGCTGCAAGTGGTACCCGAGGCATAATCAGCCTTTTTATACGATTTGTAGCACAAAATTGCTGTTTTTGAGCGTTTTTAGCACTCCATACTCCGAATTTGGGCTCAGACACCCCAACCCTTCCCTTCCGCCTTCCCTCCAAACATACATGGGCCGGGGGTGAGGGGGGTTTGTACTTTGGTGAGAAATTCCGACTTTCGTTCGTTACTGGACTACCTTCTGTGCCTGTTTGCGTTGGAACATGCAACTCAAATTTGGGCAAAGCATATCTATCATACTTATGAATAAATGCTGAAAATTTGAAGAAATTCCACTGACATATGAATGAAAACGAATTATATGAAGTTAACTCGAATAAGCGATTACAGGTTTTTTCCGCTTTTGTACCATATTTATTGACTACACACGTTAAGCCTGAGCAAGATTCACCTTATATTGATTAGCAGAGACGCAAAACTACTGAAGGAATGTAAAGAAGCAAAATTAAAACCATTGGCTTTGGGCTGCTCAGGATCCCCAATACGTTCGTATTCGATACCCCCTAATTTTAACGACCTCATCAACTTTAACCCAATTTCCGGGATCTTTGGCGGACCTAGGAGACCAATGCTCAGTCATTTGAGTAAGAGCAACACCCAAACTAAAATTTAAGCGGGCGCACCTTTTTTATTTGTTCTTTGTTTAAGAGCAAACTTTCGTTTTCTGAAAAAATACCAATTCCGCCTATGCTTAACCATGTAAAATTTCAATCTGATTTCCGGGATCTTTGGCTGCATCGATGCCGAAAAAAAATGGCTCAAACGAAAGATGATCAATGCCTCTTTATTACCGTCGGGCGCACCTTTTGAGATCATAAACTTTTTTTTACACTGACGCTGTTTTTCCGCTTATTTTAGCCAAAAACAACCGCAGCTTAGCGTATACCAAGGCGATTTGGGTGAATAGTTATGTTAAAATAATCAAAACAAATAACCATAAAAAAAGAACGCGCTTTTCTAGCCGCATTTTTTAAAAAAAGATGATTTTGACCACCGCGACACCAATGTGGTGAAAACGCGCGAAGAAAATTAGGCACGCGGTACGGCGCAAAAATGGCCGCCGTTGCCGGTCCCTACTATCAGTTCGCTTTCCATCGCACAGAAAAAATCGAAAATCTAAATGTACCATAAATTGAGTTTTTGGACCTTGCCTTGAAAGCTGTCAGGTCAATGAATTTTCCAATAAAGGCACCAACTGCAATGAGCAAAACTTGGTCAGTTTTGAATCAACTTAGAAGATACATATTTGGCTGGCATTTTACCATGTATTCCTTGCACACCCTACACAAACCTGCACTTGCTGACTGCTGATTGACTTGAGTAGTACCTCCTGTGACTCTGGGAAGTTATGCTAATTAACTTGCCAGAGTCACGGGAGGCAGACATGGGCAAGGGGGGCTGAGGGGGGTTGGCCCCCCATCAGGCTCTGATCTACCCCCATCAGCCGGCCGCTACCCCCCATCAGGAATTTTTGGGAAGAATTTTGTATAGAAAATTATGATAAAATATGCCTGGAATAGGCGTAAATGAGCTCAGAATAGCTAATTTTAACTTATTTTAATGAAAAATAAGCCAAAAACCCCTGATTTTCGCCAAAAATCGGACTTTTTGGCTTACCACCCCCCTCAGCCCCCCCATCAGGCGCTCCTACCCCCCTCAGGAATTGAATATTCTACCCCCCATCAGCCGAAATGCTAGCCCATGTCTGACGGGAGGTACTACTGACTTGACTTCCAGACATCTTGGTTAAATTTCAAGAAATAACTCGTTTAGAAAACAAAATGAATTAGTGTTTTATGCAGATCAGCAGCAAATGCTGTTCCTGCCTTGGCCCTGTCTTGTTGCACTCTTATGTGAAACTATAGCAGTATGTATGACCAGGCGTGACTGCATAGAAAAGAATAATTCACTTCAGCACAAAACAGCATTTGCTGCTGATCTGCATAAAACACTTCAGTTCATCTTGTAAAAGAGTTATTTCTTGAAATATAACCAAGATGTCTGGAAGTTGAGTCAATCAGCAAATGCATATGTGTAGGAATAGGGATACAGGGTAAAATGCCAGCCAAATATCTTCAAAGTTGATTCAAAACTGACTAAGTTTTGCTCATTACAGTTGATGCCCTTAATGGAAAATTCTTTGACCTGACAGCTTTCAAGGTCCAAAAACTCAATTTGTGGTACATTTTTGGATTTTCGATTTTTTGTGTGCGATCGAAAGCGAACAGATTGCGCTGCATTTCATGAAATGAAAATTTGGGGAACACGACTGCGGGGGGTCAAATCGGGCACCAGAAGGGCAGCAAAATTTTTTGCTAGAATCCGTTCCTGTAGGCATCGTTTGAAAGAGAACGCTCATCTGATTCCAAATAATGCTATTCGCAAGTTTCTAGGTTTATTTTTTCCTAAGTTATAAGCCGAAAGATGAGATTGGGTCGAAAAATTGACTCTCACCAAAATGGCCGGAAAGGTCACCAAATTTCTTTTTAGGTCGAATTATGCTAAAATGTAAAATTTTATTGAGTCGGCGACAAAAAGTTCAGATTTGTCCAGAGTTTATGGGGCAAAAGTTGATTCCTAGAAATGCCGGATCATAAGTATCATACATGGACCGGGGGGTATGGGGTGGTTTTCCCCTCCCCTCGCCGGTCAGTACCACCCCCTCGGCCGGCCATAGCCCCCTCGATCACCCACCCTCCCGGAGGGAGAAAATTTTCACTTATTTAAGGCAAAATAGACTTTTTTGGCCTTTTTTGGGACCCCCCTCCCCGAGGTCTCCATACCCCCTCCGGATTTTTCCGGCCCATGCATGATAAGTATCCAGTCTTCCCATACATAACATGTATGCCATTTGACTAAAAATTTGTATTTTATTTTAATTTGACATAAAATTATTTTGTCGCATTGACAGTGTTTTTGGCATTACAAAACGTTATTGAGATGGTTTCAGATTACTGGAAATGTCAGGCAAGATACCGAACCTTACTGCAACATCAGGAGTTGGGTGCACCTCCTTGTAGCCGTTGGCCGGGTCTGTTGTCAGTTTGTTACCTCCAGCGAAGCGAGCAGCTAGGTCGGCTTCGACGGTCGTCAACTGCAGTACCCAAAGAAGCAGCAGCAGCTAGTACTGACAATGTGGGATCGGAGAAGAAGAAGGGACGGCTGATGAAAGTAGTGAAGAAGTCGAAGAAGCCAGAGCCACCGGCGCCACTGGACAGGGTGAAGTTGGAGCAGCAGCAGCTGATCGAGAAATCAGAAGCTCTCAAACTGTACTTTCTGTACGAGAAGGACGTCGAGAATCTGGCCTACCGAACAAAGCGCAGCGCCTATCACGGCGAGCCTCTGAGAATTCTCTTCCTTGAATCGGACGTGATTAACACGGCCATCCAGGTCTAGTCTGTGCCAGTCTTGTAAGAGTCCAGCAATTCTGTTGCAGAAGTACGGCAGCGAAGAGGCGCTGGAGAAGATGCGCAGCACGTTGCATCTGAAGCCCTCGAAGCCGACTTTTACTAGTGCACAGAGAAGAGGCGCTGCTGACGGTCTGAAGAGTGGCTCCGGCCGTGTCGTTCTCTTTGCGCTCGGCATGAACTTGGCTGACGCTCTGTCCAAAGGTGTCGGCTGGTATATGACCGGCTCCAAGAGTCTCTTTGCCGAAATGCTGCATTCCATTTTCGATGCTGCCAACCAGGTATTTTTTAGCTATTTTTTATTGATTATGACGATTTTTTTTAGCTAAAACAGGTTAAAATAAGGTATTTTAAGTTCATTTAGACGTACTATAGTCTTACTTTTTTCTGAATTTTCTATTCAAATCAAAAATTTTCCTAAAAATCCCTGATGGGGTTAGCGGCGGCCTGAGGGGATAGCCCTTTGCCCATGTCTGGCCGTAGGAATCTGTTTTATTATGAAGTGCAGCAGAATCGCTCTTGTTCATTGCCAAAATCTGTTATGACTTTGACGGCAAATATCTCAGGAACCAACCAAGCAGAGTATCTTAATGAAGATTTCAGCAATCTTCAATATTTTATTTGTCTTCCATTTAAAAAGATTCATTGAAATCGGTTGAGATTTACAGTTGCCACAGTAAAAAATCTACTGGATTGTTTTTGTACACCCTGTTGTACATTTAGACATCGGCAAGGGGCGGGGCGGGCTGAGGGATTGACCCGCCTCAGGCACTGACCTACCCCTTAGGGATTTTAGGAAGAATTTTGTATAGAAAATTATGACAAAAGTATTCCTTGATTAGGTGTAAATGAGCTCAGAATAACTTATTTTAACCTATTTTAGCGAGCAATATGCCTAAAACATACATGTACTAGGGGGTTTAAGGGGTTACCCCCCAGCTAGAAGGGCAAACCCCCTCATCCCCGGAGACAGTTTATTGACCCCGACCCAAAATACATTAAAAATTAAAAATGCAGATTGCGCCATGAAATTCAGCGAGTACTTTTGGCATGTTTCACAATTAGAAGTACTGATACAAAAGAACAATCAAGTGGGTAATGGGTTCCATGTCAGGACTATGAAGGAACATAATAAAAAACGGGCTGACAATTCTGAAAAATTTTCCCTGCTTTCTCATGCGGAGACAACTAACGGCCGTTTCCAAATCTCTATTGCAGGTGTCTCTTGCTGTTGGGCTGCATCTTGCCAGTAGAAAGCCAGACGAAGAACATCCGTAAGTCTCAGCTTCTTGTGTCGAAAACGCAAAACCATTATTGTGTTGTGTAACCTTTTCGAAATCACTCTCTATAATTTTTTGAGCAAATTTTTGCGATTTTTTACAATTTCAGACACAAAAATTGCCAAAATAGCCTGCAAAACAGCACTTTTTATCTGTATTTGAGCCAAAATTAGCGATTTTTAGCCAAAAATTGAGATTTTTTCGATATTTTGACCGTTTTTTAGTCTCCAACCCCCTCCAAAAATGTGGGCTCAGACCCCTCAGGCCGGCGCCAGACCCCCAGCCCCCCTCCCCCTTCGGCGGATCACCTGTTGCATGTATAGGTCTATTGTGTAGCTTTGTGACTGAATTTATGCAGATTCTGAAACGTTCGAAGTGTAAACAGTTGAAAGCCAAAATTCTTAACTGTAGTATTTATTTAGATATGGTTACGGCAGCATGCGTTACATGACGTCTGGTGTAAGCGGATTAATTATGTTGGCTGTTGGTGGAGGAATGAATATTTATCACGGATTACATGCGCTTTGGCTTCATACCCCTCTCGAGCCTCTCACTTGGGTAAGCTGTGCTATTTTGACATACAAGCTGACAGCCTTCAACTACCTTTTTGCCGTACGGCTGCGATCAAATTTAACGACGCTGTAAAAAGTTGTTCTGGCTTAAACGCAGGCAAAAACCACTCCTCTTATCAACTCTACTCTGAGACGGTCAGACACTTTACGGTTTATGGTACTGCGGTGCATGCGTGAGCAAAGGCCTGTTGTTGACTGTTGACCCCTCAGGATCTGACCTACCCCGCTCAGGAATTTTCTTAAGAACTTTGTATATAAAAGTATTTTGTGTATTTTTATTAATAAACGTATGCCTAGATCAGGTGCAAATGAGTTAAGAATACCTTACGTATTTTAACCTGTTTTAACGAAAAATAAGCAAAAACATTTATTTTAGAAAAAAATCGGCCTTTTTTGCTTACCATGCCTTCAACCCCCATTAGCCGCCGCTACCCCCTCAGCACCTCTCAGGACTTGAAAATTTATCACCTTCAGGCGAAATGCTAGTCCGTGTCTGTAGCAGTGGCGCACCCAGAATTTTACAAATTTTGCCACAACCCAATCGTGGAGAGAAAGTTTTGAAAAATTTGCTTTAATGCTGAGCATAAAACTTAACATTTTTTGTTGCGTAATCTATTGGTTTAGCTGTTTTGATCAATATTTCTTCCTACTTCTACAGGAACCCAGGTGGTGGTAGGGCCACCCGTAGCGCCTTAGCGCACATCGGAGTTGCAACTAGAGATGGGAGTTGTTTAGCTTTAGGTGGAGCAAAGGGGTAGTTGTAGGTACTGAGGTAGGATATGTGGTTAAGTGGTTGTATGCATATGGTGGGAAGAGGCTGTTTGGGTGATAGTGAAACGGTGCGTGTGTTAGGGCTATTACTCGTTGGGCATCTCTTTCTTTCTCCAAGTCTGCTCAATCAGCAGAGCGCTGGCAGAAGTGAGGACACGGGCGCGCACTGAAGAGACGTCTATGTGGCATTACATTAAAAGTAAGAGCAGTTTTCCTACTGCCCACCATCTGGTCAGCATTGCTAATCATGTAAATTTATGCAAATGTCACTAGAATTTCTTGCGTATCGCAAATGTTTGGTGGTTAGAAAATTCACTGCCGTACTCGCATCTGCAAGCGACATTTGGCAGAAAAGGACGACAGTCGCTGTCAATAATATTTGCGTGCACAGAAAAGACAGTCCGCGTGTAACAGTAAAGCTGACTTGAAATCTGAATCTGTAAAGCCTGAGGATGTCTACTAGTGGTCATGCGTAAAGGCAGTTGCAGCTGTGTCGGCTAAAGATCCCAGTTTGGCCGTTGTTTTAATGGAAGACGCGGCATCGTTGACCGGCGTGTCTGTGGCGGTGGTCATGATTACCGTTTCTGATCTGCTCGGCACTCCCACCTTCGATGCTGTTGGTTCGATCGTCATTGGCGCTTTATTGTTCGGAGTAGCGAATTTTATCGTCCGACGCAATGCTCAGTTTCTGCTCGGCAGGTGAGACCGTCTGTCTCTGCCATGCTCTTTATTAATTTCTGTGTTGCTTAAAATTTGCAGGTCTGTACCAAAACGGGAACGCAAAGAAATCGAGAATCTGCTTGTACATGATCCTATGGTTCGGTAAGTAATTAACCAATCGGAACATAAAGATATGTATGTAAAATAAGACGCACATCGCCATATCGATACTGAAGCAGAATAATCAATGTCGATGTAACTAATACGGAGCATAGCATACGTAGGTTAAACTGGTGACAGGGGTTGCGCCTCCCCAACTGGCACTCGATCGCATCCTCAAGCCCCTAATCAAAATGGGATCCGCCTTTTTCAACTTATCCTCTCCAAAAACTATACATAATTTCGTTAGGGTTCCAAGTGCTGTAGATTTAGGAATGTCTTCATGGCCTGTCTAAAAAGTGGTCGGGCCGTATGAAATGCTGTAAACTGTTTCCTGTGATTGGTGTGCGTTTCTCGAAAGCTCACATAATTTGACGCTCGAAATGGATATGCTTTCAAACTTTCGTTCACCGTGATGATTTTTGTATCGTGTATATCTTAGGCTTACATTTGACATGCTATTTCCAACTGCTGTGGGACAGACGACGCTGTAAGAACCAAATTTTGCCAGAATTCTTTTTAACGAACAAAATTAATGTTTTTTCAGAAATGTGTTAGTGAAACACATATGTTTGTTAGTAAACTAAAGTACAACGTACTAGCCGATATGTGTTTCACCAAGAATGCATAAAAGAGTAGCAAGAATGTGCCACTCAGCGGCCGGCCCCGTGTCGATGCGCGCACCATAATTACCGGAGGGGTCGGGAAATTCGCGACCCCTCTGGTAATTGTGCATGCGTTTAAAGCCTGATGCATTTCACAGATATCTTGCAATCTTTCCTTGGAATTGGATACTTCTTTTAGTTATTGTGATGATTGAAGATCTTAGTCCAAATATGGAATGAATTGCCGTTGTAGAAAATCACTAAATACAGGGTGTGTCAAAAAAAAACAACCCAGCAGATTTTTTGCTGTAGCAACCGCAAATCTCAACCGATTTGAGCGAATCCTGCTTTAAATGAAAGATAAATAAATTCTTGAACGACTGGTGTAGCTTTTATTAAGATACGTTGCTTAGTTCCTGAGATAATTGCTTTCAAAATCAAAACAGAAATTTTGGCAGTGCACAACAGAGATTAAAACAACCCAGCAGATTTTTTACTGTAGCAGCCGCAAATCTCAAGCGATTTCAGTGAGTCCTATTTTATATGAAAGATAAATTAATTCTTGAACGTTTGGTGAAGCTTTTATTAAGATATGATGCTTGGTTCCTGAGATATTTGCACTCAAATTCAAAACAGATTTTGGCTATGAACAAGAGCGATTTTTATTATTCTGTTGCACTTCATAATAAAACCGATTCCTACTGCTCAGGGCTAACGTAACGAGGTTTTTCTGGTGCCACACATGCTTGGTTGCTTCATTTGTAAAAGTCTTGTTGCCCCTCAGCAGTAGGAATCCGTTTTGTTGTGAAGTGCAACGGAATCGCTCTTGTTCACTGCCAAAATCTCTGTTTTGAGTTTGAAGGAAAATATCTCAGGAACTAAGCATCGTATCTTAATAGGGCCTTCACCAGTCTTTCAAGAATTTATTTATCTTTAAAATTAAAGCAGGATTCATTCAAATCGGTTGAGATTTGCGGTTGCTACAGCAAAAACTCTGCTGGGTTGTTTTTTTTTGACACACCCTGTATTTTGTTGACGTCATGCTTTGTTGTTGTAACTTTTTGTCCTTTCGGACTATTAGTAGCCAACTTCTATAGAGCAGGAAGAGACAGAAGGTCCGGCAGCCTCCTTGAGAAGCCTTACATGCTTGCTCAGAAATCAGGTTACGCTGCAATAAAGTGCATGCGCAATTACCAGAGGGGTCGGGAAATTCTCGAGCCCTCCGGTAATTATGGTGCAGCGCATCGACACTCGGCTGGCCGCTGAGTGGCACATTCTTGCTACTCTTTTATGCATTCTTGGACTCACTAACCCATTTCTGAAATGCATGCAGCTTATAATCGTGTGCGCTTTTGAGTACGCCCGTTTACATTACTACATACACGTAGGTGACCAGACGTATTCAGTTTCATTCTCGTAACTGGGGATCTGGTGCCCTACCTACCATACCCTACTCTCGATAGGAGATCCCAGAGGATTTTTCTAGCAAGTAACTTTTTCAGCAAATTTTTTAATTGTAGACACTAAAATTGCTAAGATCGTTGTAAAACAGAATTTTTTAGCTGTATTTTGAGCCATACATGAAACAGGTCATCAGACGATCGAGGTTGGGGGATTGGCGTCGATCGGGGCTCCGAGCTCAAGTCAAATTCTAGAGGAGTAGCTACTACTAAGTCGCAATTTGGGCTCAAATACAGCTAAAAAATGCTGTTTTACGAAGATATAACAACTGTAGTGTCTGAAATTCTAAAAATTTACCGAAAAAATAACTTGCCAGAAAATTGGAAGGGGATCTGGCCTAAGTCTGGTGGGAGAGCAGAGGGTGGACTCCTGCTGCATGTATGATTTGAGACCGATTTTAGCCCAAATTGCGATTTTTATCGATTTTTGAGTGGTTTTTAGTGCCGCTCCCCTAGAATTTAGGCTCAGACCCCCAACCTCCCTACCATCGGCGTATGACCTGTTACTTGTATGTTCGTAAGCGAATTTTAACGTTGTTCCTTTTAATATCCGCTCTAATCGCGTCGATTCACCCACCAAACGATAGCTAACGCTCTAAGGATTCCGAAACTGTACTTACATTTCCGTTTCGTACCTGTGAATGTAAGTAAGTAAGTTTATTCCCAGACATACACATGTACAGTAGCATAGAAGTACAAGAGCGATATGAGTCAAGGAAAAGGCATTGAGTTAGCCATATAATAGCTATTTTATAACCCAAGCCTATAAATTTGTTTTGCCTTTTTTGCCCAGGAACTGTGCATTCGTCAGCAATGTATGATGACGTGGGGGAATGGAAGTGCCACCAAACCATGGCCTACGTCCATGCGCATTCGGCCCTGTGCAACACATCAGGCTGCGGTCACTGTCCAGACCGCGCACACGTGTGGGGCATCGCTTAGTGGTACTTTTCTGAAATCTGAAATAGTTACAGTATAATACAAAAGCCTAGAGAGTAATTGGCGTGGAAAACTGGGTTGAGAATATAAAGCCCGAAATTCCTGCAGCTTCCCACAGAGCCTGGCGGCCATGCAATTTTCGCAGTGTTCGCGGTTACTATTTCGATACCAGGGCAGCATATCGGGGGGAAAGTGCGTGAAACAGCTATGAAACGGAACGACAATCACATTTTCGGAATCCTTAGCTTCTAGCCAATCGTTTGATGGGTAAATCGACGCGTAGTGTTCAGTTATTAGTTCGGCGTATCAATAAAACTGCAAAGAACTAGTAAAAAAATCCAGACTGGCGAAACATTTCGGCCAGGCGCGCCCCAGACAGTGACCACAACCTGACGTGTTGCACAGCGCCGAATGAGGGTTAGCTTAGCTATCGTTTGGTGTGTGAATCGACGCGATTAGAGGGGTGTGACTGTGGTGGGCAGCAGGAGTCAAAATCTGTCGAAAAATCGGTCAGAAAATGCACCTTTTTCGACCCAATTTTTGAACGGTCGCCATTCTGGCGTATGAGCCCGCAGAACAATGCGAATTACATGGTTGGATTGCCTGTGCCATTCTGCATCTGGTGCACTAAGAAGCGGGCCTTTAGCTTGAAGGGCGCCGGAACGGTGCACACTTTCGTCAGCTGTTACAACGGTGATACTTTTGAAAGTCAGAAAAATTTGAGTTTCGCGCCAACCAATAGATTTAGAAAAGCGGGGGTTTGAAAGTTCGCCGCAAACCACGTCGAATGTGGGAGGCCCGCTTCCCTGCATAGTTTCTTTTCAAAGTTATAAGCGCTTGACGAAGTGGCGCCCAGCATATTCTGAAAAAGTCCGTCATGAGACCCCCCAACTGACTGGCAGCAATGTTTTCGCTGAATATGTGATTTTCCGTGTTATTGGAAAAAGGTTTTTAAGAGAACTATTAACTGTATATTTGCTCCGAATTTTGGCTCAGTCCGCATCCCCTCCCTCGCCTATGACGTGGAGCATCTGTGTTATGTATATTTCTCGTAAGTATACTGTACTAACATTGTACGTACTAAGAGGAGAGGCTAAGGGCTGGGTTTATATGTTTCACCACCTACTGAAAATGGTTGTATAACTTCCGAAGTTTCTGTCTTATGTCAAACAGGCTAAAGTGGTAGTAAGTTATACAACAGGGTTCAAACGGGTCAGGGAGGTCAGGGAAAAGTCGGGGAATTTCAGATCTGAGAAGGGAAAATTATAGGGATTTTTTAAAATTTTCTCGCCCTGCTTGGGCAGCTGCCCAACCAGGCCGCGTCAAACTCTAAAACTGTTAATTCCGGTTAATTTTACGCCAAGACTATTTTTTAAATGCGTTTTTGAAACCTATTTCTTCAAAATTTTCTCGCCCTGGTTAGGCAGCGGCCCAACCAGGCCTCGTCAAACCCTGAAACTCTTATAATTCTTGTTAACTTCACGCTCGGAATACCTGTTGAAATACGATTAGTTTTGAATACCAAATTCACCCTTTGCTTTTGGAAAATTATTGGGTATGCTAGCGTTTATGTAAATATCTGCCGATGCAAAAGAAATCACAAAACTAGGTGCTTGAAAACATTTACTGTTTTATGAGTTTGCTTGTAGAAAGTCAGGGAATTTTAGCACTCAGGTCAGGGAAAGTCAGGGAAAAGTCAGGGAATTTGGAAAACCCTGTTCCGTATGAACCCTGTACAATGTACATAGGTCTGTGTCTCTGGATGTACTGTTTGTTTAGTTCGGTGCACGATGTAAAGGCTACAATAATCGGGCCTACGCAATACCGGTTTAAAGCTGAAATAGAGTTTGATGGAAGAAATATAACACGAGCTTATTTGGAAAAGCAGAAACTGGACGAACTTCTTCGGGTTTGGTTTTACGATACGTTTCGGCGGTTTGTGTTCATTGCTGATTTGCAGGAGGTGCAATCATTCTCAACACCAGAGCAACTGCAGAGTTTCATGTTGCAACACGGCGAAGAGATCATAGACACACAGGGTCACGAAGTGGATCGAATAGAATCAGACATAAAGGTTTGATCATTATTTTCCTTTCCGTTCTACGCAGTCACCAATTTTCTCTACTTGGGTTCTGCATAATAGAAGCTTTGGCTGTTTCCTAGCCTACGATTTTTCTGGGAAACAGTTCTTTGGGTCGATATTTGTGCATTTTTTTGCAATTTCAGAGGCAAACATTGCCCGTAAAACGCCTGATTTTTAACCCGAAACTACGATGACAAGCGATTTTTTTATCGAGTTTTAATACTTTAATACTCCCCCGGAATTTGGGCTCAGGCCGTTGGCTGGTGACCTATTACATGCTGTTGTAAATTGAGGAAAACGAAGTTTTTTTTACAAAAACCGCATACTGACTAAATTCCCGCCATTCAAGAGCCGCAAGGATTGAATTGAAAACGTTTATTCGGGTTATTAACGGGTTTAACCGTATAACCGAATTTTTACGTATCTGTAAAGGATGTTCTTTCAGCAGTTGCAACCAAAAATCCGGCACGTTGATTTAGAAGCTTTGTGATGTGATCGACGTTTCATCAGTGTGTTCGTGGGCTGTGTACGTGTTTGTAACTATAGTTTGTGATATTAATATCGTACAGAAGACCACATTTAGAGTTTCAATAAGGCATTAGTTTTAACCGTTATACAAATCACAGTTACATATCAAGCTTCCTTACAGTCAATACTATCCACCCGCTCCGCTACACATCGTCTACTTGGGCACCGTTAAGCTACTGAGCTTCTTCAGTTTTCAGTAATTCTGCAAGACGTCGAAAACCCTGAAAGATCGCAATCGACGTAAAAATAGCCGGTTTTTGCAGTACGCATGCGTATCTAACTTAACACAAAGCTGCTTATTGAAATAACCGGTTAGTGGGCCAATAGCAGAACTACTGGTTAGTTAGTGTTGGCTTTACGTACTGTAGTTAGCATTGGTTTCTGAGTGCACGGATAAAGAGTATTATCGTCTGCATATTAAAGTAATGACTGGTACGTATTGTACAGACTACAAATCAGCTGCACCAACTGACAGAATCGAAGACGTGACGTGGGAGCACAGCTTGACTTTGGCGATGTACAGCACAGGTGAAAAGTGAAGATCAGAGAAGACTCTCTTGTGCGGTGGGGGCGAGAGAGCGCAAGCGCTGACTGGCAGGACTTGGGTTGGGCAGAGGTGTGTCGGCGTCGGTCTCGATGGTGACCGTGGTCACCCGAGACACAGGCAGTCGCAGCGAATGCACAGGAACTCTGACCAGCTGCTGATCGGCAGTGTTGCCGGTGTCCGGAGAGGCGTCCAACAAGTGCACGGCGGTGCTGTCTATCGGAGTTTCCGGTTTGGTCGAAAGACTGGTGAGAGCGGTGGATTGGGACTGGGAAGTGGGCAGGGTGTTGAAGTTGATCATGCCGAGTTGTATTTCGGAGAGGGCGGCCACGGCAGAGGTGGTGTTTTGGCCGAAGCTACGCGTCAGCCAGTTGTCAGTGTGGAGCAGTCGTTTGACCCTGCGCACGAGCCACTTGATCACCACGTTGGCCAGCATGAGCACGAGGAAGGCGCCGAGCGAGAGGGCGGTGCCCCAGCCGACAGAGGGGTCGTAGCGCGCGTACAATTCCTCGGTGGTCTTGGGCGGGTTGATGTCTTGGAAGTCGCGCTTGGCCATGTACTCGTTGGGGGCCCAAGAGTCTCCGGGGGAGGGCGGGTTGGCCCAACGTTTGGCCAAGTGGTGGTGCAGCTGCAAGTCAATAGCGTGCAACTGTTCGACATCGGGGCGATAGCCCAGCTGGCGTCCCTGGTACACATACATAGTGGCTGCCAGGAGATGGGCGCACTGCCAAAAAGACCACTTGGGCATTGAGTGGAGTGCAGCCGTGCACCGCAAAGATTAGTTGGGGTTGGGCAGCGGTTCACGGTCAATTGCTTGAATCAAGCCGTCCCGACTGACAGCTAAATCTGTCGTTTATTGAACGAACCGATAAACAAAGCCTCCCAATCCACTGCATTCAGTTGCAGAACCGAAATTATAGGCGAGTCCCAGGAGTGGGGCCGGGCCAGTGGCAGTCTCGTACAAACAGCAACTGCTGGAGGGCGAGAAGGTAAGATGCAATTACGCACGCACTACTGCAATACAAACAGAGAGGGTGTCAGGTGGTGCGCCTCCAATTGAGCTAATCAACGCAGCTCCCTCAAGACACAGCCGCTAAATCTGACCAGCCAATGACGCAGGTGAACGTCGGCGATTAAGTAATCGATACGAGCACCGCGGCGTGACAGCACCGATCGAAGCGATCAAAAGCCATTGCAGAGACTAACTTTGGGCGCACTAAAACCTCTGGAGCTGTCGACTGGGTGCGCCCGGCTGTCAGTCAATATAAACTCTCTTACACTGATTGCAGTTAATGCCTGCAACAATGCAACACGTATAGAGAGAGGCAAGGCTAATTAAAAGCAAGCCCGGCTGTTGGTGGGCTGGGAGCAAGAATAACGGCCGCCAAAGCTAACACATTGCATGACTAGACAAGGCGATGCGTTAGCTAAATTAGGAATAAACCCAATAACAAAGAGAGCAACACACGCACAGGAGCGGCGCGACACAAAAGAAGCGTGTAATTGAATCCCGACGGCAAACGATGCCCTTTTTGCGCCTATAATCTATGATCAACACCTAATCACCGCGTCAAATAAACAGCGTCACTGATTGACGGCGGCCGGCCAAGACCACATAATGCCTCGTCAAAAGCAAGTGCGGCTGCGAATTAGGACTGCGACGGGAGGCGGCGCTGCCAGAAGACGAGCCGCTAAGTAGGTGAAAGCTAATTTCTCAAATGCCAGTCTTCCAACAGCTATCGAATTTTCGCCCGGCTACCTTCATTCATTGTTTACGAGGCCAACTTAAAACAATCGACCGCCGCTCCCTGATTAGCCGGCCGATCCGACTGCAACTAGTAAGTCGGAGGCACCCAGACGCCACGCTCACTTTTGCAGTCAATTGCGGCGGCGTTTTGACTGAAGGCCAGGCCAAATATAACGAGTCTCATATGCATTAATGCCCGAATAATCTGGTCCTCAATCGATTGGCCACTTTGAAAATTGGACAGCACTAGCCTCGATCAAGTTTGACTAGAACCAATGCAGCTCTAACAAGTCGCTCCTCCCACAGTTGCCATGCCGCTCAGCTGACTGATTGTTTAATGAACGGTCTACACCTACCTCGTCCATCTGAGCCGCTGACGCTGTCGAGAAAGAGGCTCTCATGTAAGCACTCGGCTTGTCTTCGTCGCAGAAAAATAGATTGCCCGGGGCTAATAGCACCTTCAATACAAGTCTATAAACAACCTACTCTAATCAGAGTAAGTGCTCCGTGACCAAAGTATGAGTTACGAGGCAGGTTAGATGGATAGCTGACGTAACCCAAGAATACTCAGTCTAGCAATTCAGCTGCATCAAAACAGTACGCTGTACAATGTACGTAGTTAAAGTTGTCTGACTGCACATTACGTACTTTGGTAACGGACCGACCAGATCAGAGTCTGACCTGCTTTGAAAGCGCTTTCTCTGCAATCATCTGACTCGTGTCGGCCACCCGTTTTGCTTTGAACCACAAGAACATGCCCCCGGAAGGTTCGCTCCATTCAAGGTAATCTGCATATCACTTAGGTGAGCAATTGTTGCAGCTGTGTTCAATCGAAAAGCAAGTCACCGGCAAGATACTTGTCAGCAGCGGCCATCATCAAATCGCACTGTGAACGGTAGAAAGCAGCAACGCTGCAAAATCGACCGCCTATAGTATGTATGTATGTACATCAGTGGCAAAGTACCTGCGACCGTGCTCCAGAAACCCGTCGACGCCCCAATAGTTGAGCAAATGCATGACTAACGCCTGCAAACTGTTAACCGCAGTAACCGCAACAATGAGAGGATTAGTCTTGCCTGTCCAAGTGAACTGCACTGCAGACTCGAAACTTGCAGATGAAGCATTAAACGCATGATCAGCTCTGAAGGACCGGAGACGAAACCAAGACGAATTCTGGACATTTAGGCACTTACTGCAGGTATAAAGCGTTGACACTAATTCAGGAAACGCACCCGGATGACATGACCTTTGACAAGGAATCCAACCTAAGCACACGGCCATCATTGTCAAGAGACAGAAAACTCGGAATGGCGTCCTGAAATTACACCGTTTAGTTAGTTACAGTACATTGTACAGCGTTGGCCGAAAAAAGGCCGCCTGGTCATTTTTCGAGTTTTCCAAACAACTTCAAACGGCCGCCACTCCGTGAATTTTCTGGATAATTAATATTTGTTTATAGTTTGTTTTGGCCAAATCTTGGACTGCTAGCCTTCTGTAGCCTAGAGTTTTCTCTAAAATGAAATGAACTGACACGAATTTTCACACGTCGAATTTGAATCTTTTCATTCGGTTGAAAATTGACGGAACAGCGGCCATATGAGCAGTTAGTAGGAAAAGTGGAAAAAAACGCCAGGCGGCCCTTTTTTGGCCAGTACTAAACATGTACGACGGTACGCACTGCAGCTGCACAGTTGACAGCAGCACATTGTAACAGAAGATCAAAGCCAGTGGCGTATCCAGGATTTTGGAAAGGGGCTGTAAAATTTTGAAAGTGCCTGGTTGGGCCGCTGCCCAACCAGGGTAAGAAAATTTAGCAAAATTAGCCTTCAAAAACGCGTTTAAAACGCATTCCGAGCTTAAAATTAACAGAAATTACAAGTTTTAGTAGTTTATAATGGCCTGGTTGGGCTTCTGCCCGACCAGGGCGAGAAAATTTTGAAAATTTGGCCTTCAAAAACGCATTTAGAAGGCATTCTGAGCACAAAATAGACAGTTTTAGTACATAATTCATTAGTTTCTTATATTTTTGACAGACGTTTTCCTCCTACCTCCACCGCAAAGGGGGGTACACACCCTACACCCCCTGGATCATACATGTAACAGGTCATCCGCCGATGGGGGAGGGGGGTTGGGGGGGGTCTGGCGACGGCCGGGGGGGGGGGTCTGAGCCAAAATTTTGGGGGAGGGGGTGGGCACTAAAAAACGCTCAAAAATCGAGAAAAATCGCAATTTTTTGGCTAAAAATTGCCAAAAATCGCTAATTTGGGCTGAAATACAGCTAAAAAGTGCTGTTTTGCAGACGATTTTGGCAATTTTTGTGTGTGGAAGTGTAAAAAATTGCAAAAATTTGCTCGAAAATTTACTTGCCAGAAAAATAGGAGGGGGGGTCGGTGAAATCGTCTCGGGGGGGGGGGGGTCCCCATCTGGGGGGTCTGGCCTAAGTCGGGTGGGGGGCAGACCCCCCAGTTACATGTATGCCCTGGATACGGCACTGATCAAAGCGGATGGTAAAAAATTGCTAGTGATTAAGGCATTATACGACAAAATGTTCTATAACAAAACTGACTTCCTGGAAGCTTAAGAAATAGTAGGGATCGTCTTCAATAACCAAAAGATCGTATTGCTTAGCGATCTGAAACCACGACTACGATGTGCACGATACAAAAACCATCAACTTAATTGTCTCTGTACGAGAAAACGGGCCAAAATTGGTACTCTTGCGGGTCAAAAAAATTCAAAATCGTTTCTGCAATTTATGGTACCGATATTCTGATATATTTTTTATACAAAACCGAATCCAGCATCCAAACTTCGCTAAGTTTTCTCTGAAGGGAATTATGAGTCCAAGTGTGTTTTGTATGCCCAACAAAGTGTTTCTGTTGAATTTTTTAAATTGAACACTTTAAACTAACAAAAAACGACAATTCTGTCTGAATCTAATGATGACCTTCGTATTCACCAAGATTTTTCAGCATTTGAAAACTCTGATCAAGCATACTGTATCTCAAAAACTAGGCAGATTGCCTGAGAATTTGAATAGACTGTTATGAGCTACCACACTGGGACCCTTAACTCCCTTCAGAAGATAGCCAGCGAAATTTGGATACCCGATTCGGTTTTTGCATCAAAAACTGAACTAGAATATCGGTGCCATAAATTCCAGAAACGATTTTGAATTTTTTGGACCCGCTACCTGGCACGCTTTTCTCGTGCAGAGACAATTAATCAAATGAATAGTTCGCACATCAAGAATTTCCAACCGTCTTTCCAAAGGAATTGCGGCGCCGGTGGGGTTGGAACAGTTCGGCTGAAGGTACAATAGTTTGGGAAAGTTTGATTTGCTCTGGTCGAAATGGGCCAAAATCTGTCTCAAAGAGTTGGGGACGACTCCATTTGAATCACATTGCACTTGCAGCAAACGCACTTGCGCCGGTCGCAGCTAAATAAGCACGACATCCACTATTTGTATAGAATAATTTTTTCAGACCGGACAGACTTCAAATCAATACATTAAGAGAACATTCAGCGAAGGCGAGGGGGTTGGGGATTCGAGTCAGGCAGGGAGTTCAGTCCTACACGGGCAGCAAAAACTTGTTCGTTTACAGTCAATTTAGCGATTTTTTACTTGAATTTGCAAAAAAATGCAACATTGGTACAAAATTTGCTTCAAGAAAATCAGTGGAAGGGGTAGCAAAATCGTCTCGTGGGGAACCGATCTGAAGGTTTAGCTCTTGCTGGCGGGCGGAACTCCCAACTCTCCTGCTCAGACATGGGCTAGCATTTGGGCTGATGGGGGGTGGTAGAATTTTCAATTCCTGAGGGGGTAGGAGCGCCTGAGGGGAGGCTGAGGGACTGGTAAGCCAAAAAGTCCCATTTTTGGCTAAAATCAAGATTTTTGGCTTGTTTTTGTTAAAATAAGTTAAATTAAGCTGCAGGTACCAGGTACAGCTGTATTCTAAGCTCATTCACACCTAATCTCGGCATAGTTCTATCATAACTTTCTATACAAAATTCTTCCAAAAATTTCCTGGAGGGGGGTAGGTCCGAGCCTAAGGCCCCCTCAGCCCATGTCTGCTCCTGCTACATGTATCCTATAAATTATCCGTGCACAAGTACGTACGTACAGTAATGTTTATGTACGTACGTATTTTGTCAACTCAACTTAGCAATATCGGGCTTTTTGTTTGTAATTAAGCTCGAATATTCCACCAAACCAGCACTTTTGTCGATTTGCAAATAAAAGCGCGATTATTAAATCATTGCCAAGTGGCGTACCGAGGCGTGCGCACCACATATGTATGCACGTACGCACTTCATTTCAGCCAGAGGTAAGCGTAAAAATTCCAGAATGAATACTGTAAGAAGGAATTATTTCAGTTAGATAATCTGAACAGTCGATGCCACATTTTGACTGATGCACGTTTGTAAAAAAACTAAGGAATGTGTATAATGCAAAAGCTAACAGAGGCAAGCGTTCCTGGGTATGTCGGCTCTTCAATCAAAATTGAATCATTGGGCTGCAGACACATGTCGAAGATCTAAAACAACACAATTTTCAGAAGTACAGTATTTAGAAAACAACACCTACACTACAGTATGTGAGTAAAATTACGTGTGCGTAACTATGCGCAAAAGTCACGCCGAACTACAAAGCGCTAGAAGAGAAGTACACCCGTTTCCAACGTTTTACATGCTGCATACAGCGCATTTCAACCATATGAGCAACTAAAGAAAAAATCGGATTAGGGCTTCTTTGCACATTATTCTTAAATAAGCTAAACTAAAGTGTACTTTCTTCAAAAAAGAGAGCGGCTAAACTCCAAGCAAGCGTAAAAGTTGAGAACCTTGTTTAGACCGGCCTGCCCGCCGGGTGTCACCAGTAAATCCAGCTTTTCGGGTCCATTTACAAGTGCCGTCGCTGGATTATGCAGTCGCACTTGTAACTCATGCAGCTTCGCTACCAAGTCAGTTAAGCTTAAACATTTGTCCGTAATGCACTTTGTACTACTGTACGTAGACGTACAGCCAGGCACTCAACACAATGTCATATAAGTCAGGCACTTACAGACTTAACGCCGTTTATGGTACCGAAAGCTGGTGACAGCGAGTAGGTAAAATGGGAACCAACTGGATCTGCCGTTGAGCGGAAGCCGCTTCACAGAGCATGCCGCGTTGGAGAAGATCTACGATGTCAGAAGCTGTCTGAGAAACAAACTACAAATGCCGGGAGCCCTCTGGCATATGGGGCAACGGCAGATGTCGGGAGCTGTCAGGATCATGGCATCAACACGCCGGCCGCCCTCCTGGTGACCGGCACCCAGCAGCATGGCTAAGAGTAGGGATGCAACAAAAGTTTGGTATTATTCGGTATGAACCGAATAATTCGGTTACTAGTACTATTCGAATTCGGTATTTTTCAAACCGAATAATACCGAATATTGTAAAACCGCTGAAATTGCACTGTTTTGCTTAAATTTGTGCAGAGATCACCGAGATATTTCCTGTTTTACATCTCTCTGTTCATTTACTATGCTAAAATTTTGGCAAACAATGACTATTCGTACAAAAAGTCAACGAACTTCAAGGTTAAGGCTTAACTTACATAGTAATTAACTAACTAATAATTACTAAGTCTAAAAAAGTAATAAACAACAAGATTTCGGCCTTTTCAGTTCCGAGTAGACTACGCTGTCAGATTTCCACTTCTTAACCTAAACGTTTGTTTTATCTACCAAATACTACGTATAAAATCCCATCTATCTTTTCAAACGATTCATCCAATCTAAGTTGTATGCCTAAGCTGCCAGCTCCGGTGCTTACTGTAGTACTGGATTGGATGCTCCCTTCCTCCAATTATGTATGCGTTTGCGATTCGCACGTAATATCTTCCTGTTATCCGCCACATTCCAGATAATTGAGAAGGCCCTTTCGCCCAACCCGCTGTCAAACCCAACTTTTAGCTTCGGTTTTAGGCTTAGACTTAGCTTCAAGCTCAGGGGCAAGTGTTTTTATGAAATCTCTGCCATGTGGCGGATAATAGGAGGATATATACGCGAAAGTGTCTTTCTTTGTGCTGTAACTTCACATGATCAATCAGGGCACTTGTGGCCTAACTCGCGCCTCTTGAATTGTTTGTTCGCAAATTTTGTACTCGTTTTTTACCGTCAGCAGAACAAACAAATAGGGCTTGTTTTTGTTGTAGGCATGGATAAATCTATAGCATTCAAACAATATGTCACTCTACAGCTTTTTAGCATCAAAAAGTCAAGCAAAAAAACAAGAAATAGTAGTTAGACAGTATATTTTTGCAACTCATCAATATTCGGCATTATTCGGTTCCCAAAATCCGCTTCGGCATTTGGTATTTTTGTATTCGGTTGCATCCCTAGCTAAGAGTGGGTGACAGTGAACGAAGGGCAACGTCCGAGATGACGAAGCACGGGGGTCGCGACATGGACCACGAAGTCTGATCGTAGGCCGTAAGGCCCTCGCAAATCGGATCGGATCGGTACCGACACCATATATGGTAACGGTACCTAGGCTAGCGGTAGTACCATTACCACATATGCTACCGGCACCATATATCGTACCCCAACGTTCGGGGACTGTGGTCGTACATATATGGTGACGGTACCATACACGAAAGTGGTACGAAATCTGAACAGAGTGGTACCATAATGGTACCGGTACCAAAGCGAAGGTAGGGGTACCATACAATGTATATGGTGCAGGTACCATTTATGGTACCACCACAGGCCCCGAACGTTGGGGTACTATATATATGGTGACGGTACCATAAACGGCGTAAGCGCCTGACTGTGTAAGACACAGACAGGATAAGGCTTTGTTAAGTAACGGATTGTACTGACTGTACCCCGTAGTCGGTCCATAATTTAAGGCTTGATTGAGTGAAGCATCTTTAAGCTCAAACTCAAATCCGCTTCTAAAAGAAAAACGAAGGCTACGTATTACGGCTAGAAGGACCAAGACAACTACTTTGTTTTGATTTGGATAGACTTAAACGGAAAGCAATTGCTATTTGGCGAGCCAGTGCCGAAGCTGATGAAATCAGGACCACCAGCAATTGTGATGTCAGCTGGAAGAAAACAGTTGGCGGTTAAGAACTACTGTAGTAAACCTCACTTAGTCGCCTGATAGGAGAGACGCGTCGAGCAGCACTGACAACATTAATAAAACGGTCGTACCGCATCTTGCTCGGACATAACACCAGTGATTAATCCGACAGCTGCGAAAAAGGAAAGAATGCCAGAAAAGGCAATAGTGTAATTAGCCAAGTTGCGCACAGTCATACACTAAAATGCTAACTTTTACTTAACTCAAAGGTACTAACACTACCAACACTAGTTTTCACCAGAACGGCTAGTCCGCTACTGAACAGCACCGAAAAATTTTGTCGCCTAACCAGAGCGAACGACAAGCAACTGCGGAATGAATGGCACATAGCACATAAACGTACTGGAAGAACACGAGATCAAGAAGTGAATGTGACAGCACCAACTGAACTGTTAAGAAGGAAAAGACAAGGCACGTGAAGAAAGGGAGAGGAGAGCCAAATGAAGCGTCAAGTGTTGTAACCGCGATAAGCCCAGCTACCCGTGTAAAAATAGCCCCGACCGATAGAAGCCGACGGTCTGAGATTGGTGACGTTGTTGGACAGCCACGGCCGGTGATTGCTGGAACGATAGCCCTGACTGTACTGACTGTAAGGCACATTCTGCTGGCAGTAATACTGCTGCGCTTGTATCTGCCGGTAGGCGTGACGTCTGGTCTGCTCCTCATACTGCTGCTGTCGCATGCTACAGTTCTGGTAATAAGCAGCAGACCAGTCTTGCATCGGCTGAGTCTGGAACGACTGACAGGCTGAAAGCTGCGTCTGCGAAACGCCGTAGGTCATTTGGCGTGTATAATTTGTTGTTGCTGCTGCTGCATGCGGTCTGTGGTTGGCGTTGTTGTGAAAGCGCCCTCCATAACCCCGCGTAGATTCCTGCCGCGCCAAACTGTAGTCGAAATCGCGCACAAAATCACGAGCCTCAGCAGGACTGGGTGCACGAATGGTGCGCGATCGCGAGAAACCTGTATAAACGGTTGCAGATTCGCTAAGAACACAATCAACTGATTTACTCTGCGGCTGTGACGTGCGTTGAGGAGATCTTGAGCGCGAAGGCACACGATTTCGGATAGGGGATCGAGCTGTTCTCCCACGACTGCCTCGTACAGAAGCAGCCCTGTTACTGTTGTCCAGTGACTTGTAACGCTGACGCACTCGTGACCGGTTCAACCGCCGCTTCGGGGACGGTGAAACTGAGCGCGGGCGGATCAGCCAATCGACAGAGTTGCCGGTCGGCGGTGAACGGCGGCCTCGTCTGCGCAAGTCTTTGCTCAGCGTGTGGGGCGCCTGAATGCGCGACAAGCTGTGCGTCCGACGGTAGCTGATGTTGCTCTCGACAGATTTTGTGTAACTGTCGAACTCGCCACTCTTCTGGTGCGCTTGCACAGCCGGCAGTCCGTCTAGAAGCTGAAAAATTCTCCGTAGAAAAAAGTACAAGCACAGCAGATGAACAACTTGGCTCAGTTGGGTAGGCTGCTCTCCGCAAAATGAACGACAGTCGAGCAGATGCAAGATATTCTTGGAGAATACTTGCCGCTCGCGCACTTGCAGTGAAGTGAGCCGAAAATCGACGTAGGCTCCGGCGCGTCGCCGCACCGTGTCTACCTTTTCGTCTCTGCTGCGACGCCACGGATCTGAGACTTTTCTGCAACACAGCGAACAACCGCAAGTCTGACACGTCAGCCAGAAATTCAAGACAGTTCGAACGCACCGATTGCAGTTTAAATATAAATTGAAAAAGAATTTCGAATAACTCTGGCACAGTGGAACACATCAATTTCGCCCATTATTATAATTATTTGATTCCAATTGTTGATATCTGATTATATCTCCAAACGTAGCATACTGATTCACAGCCGTTTTCTAGGCAATAGCTGAAAATTTGAGTCAGTCGGACAAACTGTACTATCCATCCATGACAGGTGTTGTTTGATTCGAACGAGTCTTGGCACTATATCTTAAGCAGCTCGCAATATAGGAAGGAAGCCACTGACCGTACCTTCCAGAATTCCAAAAAATAAGCCCAAATTCTGTATTTGAATTCAAACTTTATCCAGGACTTGAGCGGCTGGCAGCTCGAAATTCTGATTCTAATAGCGATTCTTACGTTAAGTTCAAGATATGTAACAAGATCAATGATGCGTTGGGGGTTCGCAATTGAAGGGAATGAATAAAAGGACGCACAGTTGAAGGGGCCGCACAAGGCGCCAGGAAAATTTAGGCAGTTCCAGCTACCCCCAAGCCAATAGTTCAATACTAAACTTTAAATATGGGGGGTTGGGCTTCAGTTCGCCCGAATTACTTCGCCGAAAAGCAGTTCGCCAAAGGTACGGTTGGCCGAACGCTCAGTTTGCCGAAAGTCACTTTGCTGACTGTATGGTTCGCTGAATGATCAGTTCGCCGAATCGCAAAATAATAAACCCGGTACCTAATCCAGTGCTGTTTCTGTTAAATTTACTGAGTGAAAATTACGCGGTACTTAGTTATTTTGAATTAGGTGTCGTTGTCTGGTCAGATCGCGTTTTTTGGCCCTATTTAGACCCAAAAATGAAAGTTTGAGCTAGTGAGCTGTAACTTGGCAAACTAGTTCATACTGATGAGTTATCTTTCAGCTGCAAAGCATTAGTGGGGGAACACTACCGCAACACAAATTCGCCGTCAAAACCTTTCTTCAGGGTGGTGCAGAAGAAATTTCTAATTAAAAAACACGCTCCCAATTCCCTTGTAAAATAATCCATGCTCGTGAAGAAAAGTGGCGCTCCAAGTACCTTTCGAGACCCATAACTCTTGAACCAATGGACCAATTACAGCTCACTGGTTCGATTCGGCGAATTGAACATTCAGCCAACCGTACCTTCGGTGAAGTGACTTTCGGCACAAACTGAACATTCAGTTAACCGTACTTTGGCGAAACTTCTGATCGGATCCCAAATATGAGTGGGGCAAAACTCTATCGAATCAGAACTACAAATACTTGACACAACCATACCGGCCGTCTCGGTACGAAGCAGGACATCGAAACAGTGGTTGTTGTCTGCGGTTAGCAAACCGGCCTTTGCGTTCAGTCGATTCGTTGGACACAGCACCCAGCGATTTGACAGCTTTGAAGGTCAAACAACGAAACAAATCATCGTTATTCACGCTGGAACAAACTCGCACATCGAAGACAGACTCTGAGGCTCCAAATCGGTCGCTTATGCGTAGTGTGCCCTCTGCCCTTCGTTTGTGCTTTTGCAACAAACCCTGTAAGTAAACGACACTGACAAAAGAAGATAGCCTGTAAACTTACATCTGTCACTTGTTCTTGTTTAGTTATGCGTTTTTTTATCTTGGAAACAAAGGCAGTTGGGGGTTGGTACGGCTTCCGACCAATAGCAGGCTTAAAAGACTTGCAGTGCATCTCCAATGTTACTGACTTTTTGCTTCGGCTGGTCACCGCACCGGAAGGCGTATGTTGACAAGAATCCAGAACAGTCGACTCCAACCGCTTGGCAGCCACTTTTGAAGTTCTCCTCTTCTCAGTCTCCTAACAAACATATTGCAAAAATATAGACAAAAAACATTCCACTGTCCTATTACAGTAAGACGCTTCACAGCAGGCGTGCTAACCATACGGTACCTTTGGGCTATACATACATTGTACGTGCTTTATGTTCAGAGGGCACCACCCTCATTTTTGACAAACTTTAAACTTCGCTGAAAGTAAAAATACGACAGATTGGAACCGGTTTTGCCTCTTCAATACTAAAAGTCAACATAAAGATTCGTTATCCAGAAAAATATGGAAAGATCTGACGAAGGATTCATGAGACATAGATGTAACTTGATGGTCCGGGGTATCTGACCCAAGCCGACTTAAGCCAGACGCCCCGATCAGACCCCCAACCCCCTCCCCTTCGGCGGATGATCTGTTACATGTACGTCGTGAGATACTAATGTTTAAATTTGATGTCTACTTTTCAATACAGAAAGGCAAAACTCAGGGCTACATAAGGTTATACAGGCTAGGTTCTGAATACAATATACTACAGTCAGGCACTTAACGCCGTTTATGGTACCGACACCATATATGGTGCCACTACCCTAAGTACCGGTACCATAAACGGCGTTAAGCGCCTAACTGTACTAGAAGTGTGAAGTAATAATCGTGGCAAATTGAAAAATGACAGCCATTTGAAATTATTAAAAAACCTGAAAAAAAGGCCAGGTGGTCTTTTTTTGGCCAACACTGCAAATTATAGTTATTAGCTATTTGCACAATACAATGGGACGTCGTCGTTGTTGTTGTTAAAACGGTTGTTAAAGTGTTAACGTGGTAAATAGATTCGATTCAGGAAAAAAAGAGCAGAGTAGCAATGTTATACAGAGTAGCAAGATAGTAATTAGTTACTTTTGTAAATAACCAACTTCTTATAAACATCACGGTAGTTCTGTTTCCTGCCTGCAAAAATGTGTTATGCTGTGTTGTGTATTTTGCACACAGGCTTTACGCTTAGTTCTTCTGCGAGATCTACGATGAAACAACAACGGAGGAGCCAAGCAGATGAGTTTACAGGCGCTACGCTACCAAGCGAAAAAGAGCCAAGCACACACAAGACGCTGGTTTGTGCCGGTGCAATACAACAGCGAACAGAGCCAGCGCAACTACCGCATCGATCGATATTTGACAGGCCTCCATGCCGGATGTGGGCGTGGCTAGCTCTTTCAGCTTGAAAAGTGACGTAGTGAGAAAAGGAAACAGGAACAAAGACAAGAGCTATCCTGCGGAGGAGCACCTCTATATGCCGATAAAAGACGAAATGTGCTGTTCTGAACCGTGAGTTATAACGGGAAATGCACATCTTGTTTGTTGCATCAGAAAGATATGATGGATAACCGTTTTTTGTTGAGTGAAATATCATAATGGTAGAATTTTGGCACCAAACTTGCGAAATATGTAACCAGTTGTCAAGGAAATAAATCTTTCAGCCAAATCGACAATGAATTTACGGAGAACGAATCGTTTGAGTAAAGTTCGAGAAAGTGGTAGACATTTTTTGGCCCATGTTGTATTTGTTCTCTCACAGTTCGTTACGTTCTTTACAGTTTAGCTCAGACCCACAGCCAGACATGGGCTAGCATTTCGGCTGAGGGGCGGGGGGTAGAATTTTCAATTCCTGAGGGGGGCTGAGGGGGGGTAGGAGCGCCTGAGGGGGGCTGAGGGGGTGGTAAGCCAAAAAGTCCGATTTTTTACTAAAATCAAGCGTTTTTTGCTTATTTTCATTAAAATAAGCCAAAATAAGCTATTCTGAGCTCATTTACACCTAATCCACGCATATATTGAGGGGGCTAGCGGCCGGCTGACGGGGGTAGGTCAGAGCCTGAGGGGGGTCAACCCCCCTGAGCCCCCCCTTTGCCCATGTCTGCCCACAGCTACTCTCCCACTTCGACGGATGACCTGCTACCTCTGTGCACATGAAACGGAAGTCCGTGGGGTTGTTCCACACCACTGATTAGCGTCAAACCATTAACCATTTTTCTTCACTTCTCCGATTTTTCTGGGAAAAAAGTTTGTGGGTAAACGCTCTGTATTCATTTACAATTGCCGACAAAGTTGTTAAATTGAGTGAAATGTGTTTGTGAGCGATTTTAGTACCGCCAACTCTGAAATGTTGCTTAGTTGCCGCAGGCTCAGAGCCTCGATCTGATCCATCCCCGATTTTGAGAGGTATTCTGAATCCTCACAGAAACTGCGTCTAATACCATACACCTAACTGTAACTCAACTTACATGTTCTATTGCTTTGACGCGATCAACGAGCGGAGTATCCAAGGAGAACGGGTCGTCAGGAGGTTGAGATTGCGAAGCAGGCGGAGTAACAGATTCAAGAAGGAGAGAGGCCAGACCGGAATGGTCCGGCACAGAAAGTCCGACAGACGCTGAGGGGGCACTGCCTCGCTCAGACACTGCGCCCACTGACTTGTCCAAACTGAGCACAGCCACTTCCTCCGTACTACCTGCCGAGTCTGAAAGTCCCGAACACTTGTGCCTAACAAGATTTACATAAACTACTACTACCATTATCAGCGTGACCACTTGTAGTTTCAAGTTGCATGGCATTTCTCTGAAAAAAAGAAAACATACGAAAGATCAAGTTCGAATAGTAGCAATTACAGAGCTTAAACAAGGTAGCTTGTGTGTAGTCAGAGAGACTTCCGTTTCAGTTTGTTGGCGTTTTCTTTTTGTACCAGACACAGAGGGGCTACAACAAGCGCATATTCCACTGCAGCTCACTAAACGCAAATTGACGTTGTTCTTACGTAGTCGACATGGGCGTCGGGCAGTCTGAATCAGCAGTGTCCGAGTTGTGTGTAATCGGCTGAGGAAGAGGACACAGCTTGTTGAAAGTGTAGTGTTCTTCCGAGCCATAGTAGGACAGTGTATGCCAAGCCAAACAGTGTATGTGCCTCATCAAACAATCGGCGAACGACCACTCACACAAATGACAACTATAAGGCAAGTCCGGCACTGCACTCATTAGCCTCACACCCGTATTCCTGCTTTGGTCCCTCTCTCCGCCGGCCATTCTTCCGGCTTCTCTAGTCTAAAACAATCGACTTCAAACGCAATCGCAAGCGACGCCGAGAGCGATCAAAGCAGATTTTCGCTAAGACTCAGGCGGTGACTTTGTAACTTTAGGTTTTGATGAAGCCAAGTTTAATCCGGCTGGCTAAAAGAGAGAACGAAGGAAGACAGAGAGATCCAGTCGTCCAGTGTTGCCAGGTTTTTCGTACCCAACCCACCTACCATTTTAAAAAGCCCTACCAAAAGCCCCTGCCCTAAGGCCCGGTTCACACATGCGGCCTTACTCGTTATTCCAGACGCGTTCATACTTGTGCGATAAGGAATAGGAATAGCGCTAGAATAAGAAAAGTGGATTTTTGCTCAACTTTCGGCCTCTAGAATACTTTGACTTTAACTTTATCAACACGAACATACATGGGTAAACGGGGGCTGAGGGGGGTGACCCCCAGAGGAAATCTTTGGAAGAATTTTGTATAGAAAGTTATGAAAAAAGTACGCGTCACTCGAATTGCAATTTTGAACAAAGAAGACCGAATGTGGTATCAATCAAATGCAGGGTTCATATGGATCAGGGATTTCGGAATTCCCTGACTTTTCCCTGACCAATCGGCAAATTCCCTGACCTTTTACAGGCAAGCCCCAGAAAAGCAAGGAAACGAATGGTTGGTTTAATTCAGTGCTAACATAACAAACAAGACGTCTATTCAGCGATTTTCAGCTTTAATGCATCAATTTCACTGTTCCTCAAGCTGAGTTCTTGTTTCAGTCGTTTGTTTTTTATTTCCTGCTCTTTCAGTTCCTGCATCGCTCACTTCCCGGACGAAGGTGCCCTCTGTGGGGAGTGCTGCCACTCTCCCGCCTCAACGCGGCGTCCGGGTGGCAACTAGACACCGCCGCGGCAGACATGATGGTGAGAGAACCCCTGGCACAGCTTAGGGCCGGGGCTCTCGTTCTAGGAGAAAAGGTGCACCAATAGGGATAAGGCCCCTTGTCTCTGGACCCTCAGCAATGAGGTTTCTAGGTCATCTACTGTATTTCGGTGGTGCCGTCCTAGATGGGGTTTGCCACTGATCCTGATGCCTGGAATGAGGCTGCCTTCTTCCCTGATATCAATTCTCTGGCTTGCCGAGTGATGCAATGTCTGGAGTCGACTACCGGATTCTTTCTGTCTCCTTGTACCTACTTGTTTTGCGTCCGTCCATCATACATGTGCATGGGGGGTGCCCAGGGGGGGACAGGGGGGGGGACGAAAATTAAAATCTACCAAACGTTGCTAGAGGCTGCTAGAACGCCTCCAGATGCGTTTTTAAGCCACAGAAATCAATTTTGGCAACTACGCAACTACGCACCCTTCCACCAGGCAACTACGCACCAAACCCGAAATTTGTTCAAATTTTCCTGGAAAATTTCGATTTTTTGGTAATGTTTCTATCAGAAAAGTGGTTTTTTGGCAATTTTTTGTCGAAAATTTGATTTTTACCGCAAATTTTTGAATTTTAACCGAAAATTTCGTATTTTTAGCCAAAATTTTGGACAAAACTCAAATTTCCCGCCAAAATTTTGGGCAAAAATTCAAATTTCCCGCCAAAATTTGAATTTCCCACCTAAAATTTGCACCTGTATCCAGGCAACTACGCACGTAGATCTGGCCGTCCCTCCCTGAGCCGCCGACCATGCACATGTATGCCGTCCATCTCTCTATTTCTCAGCCAACTGTCTTTCTTTCCAGTTCTATTTCTCTTTACTAAGGTAATTCCTCCATTCCTGCTCTGTTCTATGTCTTCTTTTCCTTCTTGCTCTGTCCTCTGTTTTCCATTACTTCTCCCTAACCCTAATTTCAGTTCCTCTCTGGTTTCTAGCTCTTCGCTTCCACCCTGTATTAATCACTCCATTGGTATGCTTCGCACCACCACTTCCTTTTCCATCTCTCTCCGCCTTATAATTTTCCCAAACTTCTTTACTTAGACACCCTGTTGCTCTCTTGCACATGCGCTGCCACAAGCCTCACTTTGGTATTCCGTCTGTTTGCTACACCTGTGTCTGGCCGCTGGCCCAATGTGTCAGTCAAGTGCACTCACTTCCCTCCACTCACACACATCTGTTGATATGCTTCACCAGCGGCGTCCCTTCTCTGGCCCACCAGCCGTCAAGCCCTCAACAACTCCCGGCGGTCTCACTTGTTTATAACTGACACCACTCGCTATTGACGACTCAACCTGGGCCGAACACCTTTAGAGACGCCTTGCCATGTGCAACCTAATACGATACCCTCCACCAAACAAACAAGGGGCCATTTATTTGGCCTCCCCTCTCTCTCCACTCTACTGGCCACCCAGTTTTTGTTAATGGAAGAACTCAAGCTTATTTTCTGGAATGCCAGCAGCCTCCCGAAAAAGATGGTAGAGTTCCGCCACTTCCTCATTTGGCGGTTATTTCTCTCCTGTCTCTGTGTTTGATTCTCCTCTTTCTCCTAGTGTTTCTAACTCTAGTCGATTCCACTGCCAAATTGGTCTCATGACCAACGGCGTGGGGGAATACATCAATCAATCAATCGCTCGCTTACGCTCAGCACAGAAGCTGATTTCTTTTAAAAATAGGCTAATTTCTAACCTCAAAAGAAGCACGATCGAATGCAGACGGCATTCCCACAGCTCATGGCCACCGGCCGGCCGCAGCACGGCGCGCGCGTGCAGTAATTAATTAGCGGCCGGCCGCCTGCAGACCAAGCGCGCGTAGTTCAAACAGGGTAACTGGCCGCTTAGCAGTGGCATTACTGACACCAGATTTATACAATACAATGCAAGCGCACTCAACAACATAACAACAAATATACAACTGGCACAGCTACCGCAACAGCAGTTTACCAAATATACAACTGGCACAGCTACCGCAACAGCAGTTTACATGTATGCATTTGAAATGGCAACCAGGAAGCTTTCAAACACGTCACATCGATAAATACCGGGTTTACAGCGCTGCAACGAGCGCCACCACAGTTCGGCTAGGTGCTTTGCAAGCTGAACACCAACTCCTTTCTTTGCGTGCAGGATGTCGCGTTTAGCTGGGGCCCAAGCTGCCTCCATTGCTTGTGTATTGGCATACGTCAATGGAGCTACAAAGTTCTCTTGATGGTTGACGGTCTCATGCATGTAACCATCTGCAGACAATCGCCGGTACTTGCCAGAACCAGCGAACAAGGACTCATCAATTTGAACCAGCTCGCCTTCACCTCCCATCTTTGGTGCTCTATCTAACAAAATCCAGCATACATCTCTGCAGAGACCATACCATGACGCGACTGTGTTTACATGCACATCTACCTAAAAGCGCTACAGTATACATACTATCTATCATCTCTAAGGATCCACCTCACCTTAGCTGCAGCGGTTCCTTGAGGAATGTTCTCGGTCCAACATCTTACAACTTGAATGATTTTGGCCAGTGACAAGCGATTTGAGTTTTTTTTTGGAGCCTCTTTTTGTGCACCTCCACCATAAGCCGGTCGCTCCCGGCCGAGTCTTTGGCCCCGACATCTCCAGGTTGCACTTGGAGCACGTCTTTTTCGATACCAGCAAGTTGAACTGCTGCAGATACTCAAGCAGAAGGTATTCATCGTTGACTATTGCAAAGAAACGTTCATCAGACAAGTTACGGCAGGCCGTTTGAAACATTATTATATGACAAAGTAACTGGGCGGCAAGAAGCAACATTGCCTTTGCTTTTCGGCCGGGTCAATAAACCGGTTCTGCAGCTATCACGCCACTGCTAAGCGGCCACTTGCCCATTGATTCTCTGTCAAGGCCTTACCCTGTTTGAACTACGCGCGCTTGGTCTGCAGGCGGCCGGCCGCTAATTAATTACTGCACGCGCGCGCCGTGCTGCGGCCGGCCGGTGGCCATGAGCTGTGGGAATGCCAATGCAGACAGACAAGACAAAAGGCAGGTGCAAATGTAGCAGGCATTGTGGTTAAAACACTATTATGAAGCAATACAGTAGTTAAAGCACAACTATTGAGCTTGCTTGCTGCTGACTTCCCTGACCATTTTCAAATTCCCTGACCGGTATGAACCCTGAAATGACTGCTGATGATCTCTTGATTACTATTTTACACATCAACATCTAATTACTGCATGCTATTCAAGTTTACGGCTAAACTGAATTTGCCAAGTTTACCTCAGATTACCTCTGATTGGTCTCGGAACAAATCCTGTAGGATAACTTGCGCACCAAATTGTAAATCTTTAACAAATATGACCGAATGCGGTATCAAACAATAACAAACAAACGCCTTTGACTTCCATATTATTGTTTTACACACCAGCACCTCCACAACCACATTCCTACATGACATGCTACCTCAGCAGATTGCGCGCTCTCGTCTCGTCATCTTGTCTTACTTACTTCATCGACTGAGCGGCCGATTACCCCCGAAACCCCACTTAAGTTGCTATAAAAGAAAAGTCATACGCATAGAGAGGCACATTGATACCCAAGGCCGGATCGGTAGACCATTACCCTAGCTACAGAATGAGCACAGTTAGAAAGATTGGGATCGAAACGCCAGGACGGTTGCCCTTTTTTGGGACGTAAGAAGGGAGCGTTTGCCGCCAGGACGTAAGAAGGGAGCGGAGAGGTTGTTTAGAAGGACGCGTTTGGCTATTTTGTGCGCATCAACGGCTATCGTTTGTTAGATGACCAGGATCCCAACTACGACGTTCAAAAAATCAAAATTTTGGGCCCCCACCCTCTTCCTGACGTTTTTCGAAGTTTTGAGCACAAACCCATAAAAACTACGACGTTTTGGCTGACACCCTCCCCCCGACTAAACTTAGTAATGTGTCCGACATCACAAAATCTTCAATAAAATCGACATGACACTGTAGAAGCTGTGAAAAGAAACTTTTTGACAGTGAAGTACCATTTTGGCGGTTGGAAACATGAACTGGGTTGAGGTTTCCTTGTTTCCTAGTTGCGGACAAAAGCTTCCGAGGCACCTAAAAAACGTTGACGTTTTCGACACCAGCCCCCACCCCCTGCGACGTTTTCCGACGTTCAACCGACCACCCACTCTCTGAACGTCGTAGTTTATGGACGGCCCCTAAAAGCAAAATGTAGTCATAGTCAAACGGTTCGACTACCTTACCTGGTCTTCGTTTCACTACGTATTTATGGTAACGAAGGTAGTCAAACTTTGACTTTGACTACCTGTCCGTTTGACTGCGATATCACAAAAGTATTAACTATGACTTTGACTAGTAGTCATAACAACACTAGTCCAAAGGCATAGTTTATAGAAAATTTATCGTTGTACAAAGCATTATCTCAGCGACCATTTTGTATTCACCCCTTCAAGTACTCGAACTTATACGACTTCAGAATCCATAGGTCTCGAAACGGCTCCACCCTGAAGCCGAACTAACTCCGAAGCCCAGACTGCGGGCAGCAACAGCAGGATACTACGGATCTTTTTGGCTGCCGGCCGAGCCAAACCCACCGAGCTCACACTTCTGGACCTTTGGACACAGCCGATGACATTAGCTGCCTTCCTGTGCGTTAGACGGTTACTAACACCAACAACATAGGTTTCAATGCTGGCATCAGCATGGGGGAAACGAGACATCGTTTGTACTGTATCTCTCTCAATGAACAGCTCCGACCAGACAGCTTTCCAAAACTATGGGCAGAGCGTATCTGACATAGTAAGTACAGACAAACAGTATTTACACCACTGTTGCATACTGTTGTGTTGTGTCTAGTGTTTGTGAGCACTCATCAGTAAATCGCATCTTTACACTGGACATACACAATTTACGCACACTATTACAGTAGGCATGTACAATATACTGAAACCATATACAGTATGGGCCAAAAAATTTCCACTCCCTTTTTCGTACCTACTCAAGCGATTCGTTCTCCGTCATTCTAAAAATTTTCTTGCAGGCCTCCTAAAAATTTTAATCCTAGTGCAAAAGATCAGGCCTGCATCACTGGAATCTACCTGTTCACTGAAATGCAATTTTTGGCCCAGCTATGCAAGTATTGGGCATCGGGGTATTGGATTTTTCATACGCACATAATAAAGTATACATACTCAAATAACCATAGTTGGACTGGACTTGGACTCATCGTGACAGCTTGACTGTAACGGATTACAATATCTTATACAGCAGAGAGACTGTTCGTATACAGTATAGATAAAAATGTCGCATCGCTTTGAGTCAAATCGATAAAGAATTGACCGAGAAACATTTGAGTGAGGATCAAAATCGTTTTCGTTTTTTATCTACACGGTAAGAAATCAATCATTTTCCTCCTAAACGCTCCACCAAAAATTCGTCTGTCAGTTCGTCCAGGTCTCTGATCTCGAAGTTCTAAATCAACCAGAATAATCTTTTCAGTCAGTCTTTACCATGTCGATAACTGCGTAGACAACTTACTTTAGTCAAGCCACACTCTTTTGCCAAATTGGTTTTGCTTCCTGCGTAGAGCATTTGCACTTCGGGATTGCAGCCTAAAGCAAAAACAACTAAAATGTGACACTAATCGTTATAACTGGAAGGTTTCATGTGAGACGCATTTTCTATCATAGACTAAACACTCTACGTACCGGCAGGACTGTAAAAGACCATACAAAGTGGGTAGGATAGTCTGCCATCGGAATGCTCCAGTTTATAACTAATCAGCACAAACCGTGGCTGCTGTTGAGGCAAGCTGTCACGAATTTCATCTATGCTACACTGCTGAAAATAAAACACACATATATATAGTCTCTGAGCTTAGGAAAACAGAGATGCTATTTATCTCTGTTCAAATACATGGAAAGAAAAGAGTCGATTAACTAACTGAAAATGTTAATTACTTCCAATCTTTCGTCCAGTAACAGCTCTTGCGTATCCTTGATTATCCTCACCGAAAAATAAGAGAATACTATTATCACCAATCTCACATCTCCTATTAAAGGGAGGATTTGAGGACGGTTACCCCAACAAAAATTTAGTTGTTCGTTCTCTATCAATCGTATTATTTAGTCAGAACCAAAATTTCCACAACAAAATAACAGTTTTCACTAAACTGTATCAATACAGCAGCACTGCAATATCCCACCAGATTAAATTTATCTAGCTAAAACAATGTTTGACTGTTGAAGAGAAAGACTTCTCAAAGAAGAGATGACACTTCTCAAAGTCGACACTAGATTCTCATCTGCCAGCCGCTGACCGGGTCCCGTATTCTTTTCTCCCACCACTAAATTCTTTGTGCGGTGTTCACCAAATTATTGACTTTTTTACAGATTGATTGGTGGAATTCAGTCTGAGAATGTAAGTACAGTCATGTCTCGTTAATCCGGACCTCGTTAATCCGGATATTCGCCTTCCGGACAAGATTAGGCCAGGTCCCAATTTTCCCCATGTTATATGACTCGTTGTTAATCCGGATCCGTTAATCCGGACAAAAGATTTGGGGTCCCAATCTCGAAATTTGTATGGTAAAGTGATTCGTTAATCCGGATTTGGTTAATCTGGACAAAATCAATGCGCAATTTTTCAATTCAGGTGTGAATTTTCAATTGAAAAATGGTTTTCGTTGAGTCAGAATGTGATTATTTTTGCCTTTTTGTTTAATGTTTGAATGAATGTTTAATACACACGTCCAACAGAATAACAAGCAACTCAGATCAAGGGGAGGGCGTGGCCGTTTGTCCGACGAGTGCCCTTCCCCGCAAGTACTCAGAAAAATCTAACTGCTGAATTAATTTTCTGAAGCGCGAAACCGTGGCTGCATTAACTATTTCGGCTGGCAAACTATTCCATAGGGGAACAACCCGATTTGAAAAGAAAAACTTCCTTATGTCTAGTCTTGACCGTTGAACAAATAATTTACGGTTGTGACCACGAGTGCTTCGTACATTAGCATACTCAAATAACAGTTGCCTCGGCAGTTCCACAAGTCCCTCGAGAATCTTGTAGACCATAACCAGATCGCGGATCAAACGACGTTCTTCCAATGACTGAAGGTTTAAGACCCTCAGACGCTCATAATAAGAAAGATTTTGCATACCTGGCAATCGACGAGTAAACAGACGCTGAACTCTTTCTATTAAATCTATATCTTTGAGCAAATTTGGATTCCAGACTTCAGTTGCGTATTCCAGCTTTGGTCTCACGAACGTTTTATACAATTTTAAAAGGAGGTCATGGTTTCGACTGTGAAAAGCACGGAAGATTAGGTTTACGGTTTGAAAGCCCTTAGTTGTAACTTTACGACAATGGAGGGAAAATTTTAAATCGTTAGATAAAGTGACTCCTAAATCAGCAATACTAGAAACAGCAGGCAGAGGGTTACCATTGACTAAATACTCGGTGTGGGTGTTTCCATAACCTAAGTGAACAACAGAACATTTTTCAATAGCCACTGAGAGTTGCATTTTTGAGGCCCACTCGAACACGTGCCCTAAATCGGTCCTGAGACGTTCATTTACAACCCCTTTAGGAACCGAGAAATATAACTTGGCATCATCAGCATACAGCTTAATATTGGAAAATTGGAGTACACTTTCCAAATCATTTATATAAATCAGAAAGAGCACTGGACCCAGAAGACTACCCTGTGGGACACCTGACCCAACCAAACTTTCAGGAGATTGAAAATCATTATCAATACAAACATACTGCCTACGATAACTCAGGTAGTGTTTTAACCAGTTAATCAAGCTTCCTGAGACCCCAAAACGCATCAACTTACTGATAAGTTTGTTGTGGGATACACTATCAAATGCCTTTGCTATATCTAAGTATATAACATCAACAGTTTCCCTTCTATCTATTGCTGCTGTCCAGTCATTCAAACTTGCTAGTAATTGCGTTACAGTAGACCTTTTGCTCAAAAAACCGTGTTGGGATTCTGAGATTAACCGATTTTCTCTTAAGAAAGTCACTATTTGGTCCCTTATTATGGATTCCATAACTTTACTGGCACCACAAAGCAAGGCTATAGGTCGAAAGTTCTTTGGATTCGATACTAACCCTTTCTTATGTAGGGGTATTACTTTAGAAATTTTCCACTGCTCTGGGACAACGCCAGATGCAAAAGAAAGGCGAAAGATCCGATTTAATGGTTCAGCTACTACTGTTGCTATGTTACGAAGAAAGAACTGAGGTATACCGTCAGGCCCGGAAGACTTTTTTGCAGCGAGCTTTACCAAATGGTCGAAAACTAACTGTTCATCAAATTGTACTTGACTCAGACGCTTCTCCCCTAACGGTTTTGATGAAATTTGATTACCATCATCTTGAACGAAAACTGATACAAAAAACCTGTTAAATTCTACCGCTTTCTCATACGAATCCATAATAATACGGCCATCGTCAGCGACCAATGTTGGAATATCGGATTTACAGGTTAATTTCGATTTTACAAAAGCCCAAAATTTACTGTCTGAGTCTGATTCAAGTATTCTAAGTTCCCTCCGATATTCATCTCTACGTTTTAGCCGACGACATAATGCTGCTGACTGTGACCAATTCTGATGATTTTGCAGAGTAGGATTATTCTTATATAATCTAAATAGCGCCTGCTGCCTCTTGTGAGACCTTCGCGTATCGCTGGACCAATGAATAACGGAAGACCGAATGTCACACAACGGCACAAACATTTGTACACATAAATTTAGCGCATCTAAAAATGTGACCCAGAATTGGTTGACGTCAGAACATCTGTCAAATTCTGTTACCCAGTCAATAACCCCGAGGTACTGATAAATTGACTCATAATCGGCTAAATTAAAATTTCTGAAAGTCCGTTTTATGGGTTTGAGAGCTAGCTCAAAAGGACCAATGTAGCCTGTAATCCGATAGTGATCTGACGAGCTAAAGGATTCAAGTACTTTCACTGCCGTAACCAGACCGGGTTCACTGGAAAATACTAAGTCAAGTATATTACCTCTTTCGTGAGTTGGCTGCAATACACACTGTTCCAAGCTACTCTCCAAAACAAAATCGTAAAATAATAAATCAGAAGGGCCAAACCCAGCTTCTGTTTCGTCCCATCGAATTGCCGGATAGTTGAAATCACCTAAAATGACACAAGGAAGATTGTTTTGAATAGAACTTCTCAAATGTTCTACAAGGAACTCGGTCGACTCGTAGGTTTCTGCCGAAGGTGTACGATACACTACCCCAAGTTGGAGAAAAGGCTTATCATAACCAGGGACATACAACAACACCCATACAGATTCAAGGAATTGATTTCCGAAAATTTGTTTTGTTACAAAATTATAATTTTTGGGAAGAAGCAACATAACTCCTCCACCAGCCGACCCCCGATCTGAGCGCACGATATTATGAGTCAACAAAACATTACCAAAAATCGCATCACTAAATTCCCTAGACAGCCAAGTCTCTGTCACAGCAATGACGGCCCTAGAATGCTGAGAGCTCTCAAAACTAAGATCTGCAATTTTGTTTTTCAGACTGCGAGCATTAAACAGAATAAACTCGATCAGCATTTTACAGCCATTTACTCTGCCGGACGGTTGGCGTTTGTTTTGTTAGTTTTAGATACAATAGCACCATTCCTAATGACTATGTCCTTTTCGCCATTGTTCCTCCGTGTTTGCAGTTCTTCTCTCAATTTGGCGTCTCTCTGCCGTTCTTGGAAGGTAAGGTCCGGTCGCACGAAGGGGTTAAACTTGAGTCCCCTCTTAAGCTCGCCATCTTCTCGCATCAGTCCGCCAGCTCTAGTAAGAAAAGTGTGGCGGTAGCGCAGAGCGTGCTCCGTGCAGCACACTTTCAGAATACGACCCTGAGATTGAGGCCGGCCGTCACGAAACACCGCACTCACTTTGTCCACTGGGATCGCCAGCTTGTCGCAGTAGCTGTTCACTTTGGCCAGGTCCGCCGCAGCCTGCCTCTCATCACTTGACTCTTTTTCTGGCCATCCGACCACTACCAGGTTGTGCTTCTTGGACTGTTTCTCCAGAGTCTCTCTTGCCACATCTGCCGCAGTTCTGGTGGCTACTTCAACGGCTGCCGACACCGCACGGGTCACTAGACGGTCGAGAAACTCCTCCGTCAACACAGGAGAACCGGTCGATGACGGGATGGAGGACGAGCGTTGATTAAAGTTGACTAATTGTCTTTCGAGAGACGACACCTTGGCGATCAGCTCGGCATAAGATGGGAACGCGCATTTGCCGCAGTGGATTTGAATCGACGGCAGACTTAGGACAGCAGAGAGAATTTTTTTGTCCGATCTTGACTGGCAGCCTTGCTTGGCTCCAACAGTCACACACTCTAAGCAGATAGAGCGGTCACAGTACGCACATTTGAATGTCTCTCCATCCTCCAAAGTCGTCTCACACTTCACACACTGGTCGGACTCGTCCGACTTCTTCGTTGGCACAGTGCCAACAGACAAAGAAGGAGAACTTTTCTTAGGAGACAAACTGCCAAACAAATAAGCCATAGAAATGATGCCGAGAAATCCAAAAATCAGTCCCAAGGACAAATCAGGTTAAAAAACGTTGGGAAAACATAAGAAAATCTTTGTTTTGTACAGAGCAATTTTTTCACCGCACGGTCGCGCCCAGCTTTTAGAAGCTATAATCAGCTGCAATAAGTTTTCGGGTTTTAATTAGGAGGTACAACTGCAGAATCTGATATGCAACTAACAAAAAGCTGTCATTTAGGCCTTTGACCCGAACAACAGTGTTTTAACTTTGATTCGTTAATCCGGAAATTCGCTAGTCCGGACAAAATTGGCCGGTCCCAACTTGTCCGGATTAACGAGACATGACTGTATAGTGTAAATGTAACGGCTGGCCGGTGAACTGCTACGACAAGTGACTTAAAAGACAAGGTCTGAAGGAATGGGAAACAAATGATCGCGTGACGTCTGCTGTGGCTTGACCGTGAAATTGCAATGATACTATGCAGGGTTCGTGCGGCTTTTGCATGGCAAAATTCTCTGACCTTTCCCTGACCAAAGTCAAAATTCCCTGGCCGACCAGGGTGAGAAAACTCCGACATTAACATGAATTTCGCGAGAATGAGAAAGGCAGTTTAGTGGGGCAAGTGGATCGGGCTAAAAAAATTTCGTCAGCATAAACTAGCCCACGAACGATGACCATCGGCGCAGGTAAGTCAGAGCCTGAGGTGGCCAACCCCTCAGCCACCTTTTGCCCATGTCTGGTACGTGGTGTAGTTTACGCTGACGAAATTTTAACCCGATCCGTGAGCCCACTTGCCTCACGCCATAGTTAAGTAAGCCGACTTAACCCAGAAATGCATATTAGGTATTACAGTCAGGCACATAATGCCGTTTATGGTACTGGCACCATATACTGTAAGGTGCCGGTACCTAGGGTAGTGGCACCATTATATGGTATCCACACGTTCGGGCCCTTTGGTGGTACAATATAAGGTACCGTCACCATGCACGGTACCGACCAGAGTGCGAACTGGTATTGGGTATCGGGGTTTTTACCCCCCAATACCCAATACTAATTGGGACAGGTAAAAATAGAGAAAAATCGATGTTAACCTGAAAAATTGATCTGAAAAAATCGAAAAAGTTGATCGATGATTCGGTTTAGGAAGCTGTTTTCGTGTCAAGGAGCCATCCATCCAAAATCCCGATATTTCGGGGACCCTTTCCCCAAAATCGCCTTGCGTCGTTTCTTGGGAACCCCCTCCCCCTAAGGCGACGTCGTTTTCGGTTTACCCCCTCCGGATAAAAGTGCAGTACATACAGTACTGTCACGTTTTCTTGTTACCATACTGTACAATCAATTGAATAGATCGCTACAACCACTCTGGGAAGCTTCTCTGTATGCAGAAAAATTTGACAGAATATAATTAAATTGAAAATAATGAAATCAAAGTTCCCTAAAATTCCGAAAAAAGTGACGCCGTTTTTTGCTAACCCCTCCGTCTCCTGGTGTGTCGTCTATCGTCGTATTTCAGCCGACCCCCCTCCCCCCTCTAGAACGACGTCGTTTATGGACGGCCTAATCAACTAAACGTTAGTAGAATTTCCTAAAGTGTACGCTTTTCTAAGCGCTACACCAGTAATTAATTTCTCTGTTCTTATCTAAAATAAAAATGGTCACATTTCTAATGTCACCGTAATGTACCAGCACCGCATCCATGGCTATTGCGGTGGCATACATGTCGTTGGGGGGGGGGTAAAGGGGGGCCGGCCCCCCCAAGCCCGATTTTTCGGCAAAAGTCCCCCCCAGCGGATTTTTGGGGGGGGACCTGAAAACCCACTTTTGGATTCCAAAGTAAAGAAAATTTTAGCCCAGACAATACATTCTGCAGCACAAAATTGGGTTTTCGGCTGCCATACAACCCAAAACAGGGTTTTGTAAGGGTTGGAAATCCTAAATAGGGTTTTTAGACTGCTTACAAACCCTGATTAGGGTTTTTAGGTTACTTTCAAACCCTGATTAGGGTTTTTAGGCTACTTTGAAACTCTAAACAGGGTTTTCAGGTTACTTTTAAACCATGATTAGGGTTTTTAAGCTGCTTTGAAACCCTAAACAGGGTTTTCAGGTTACTTTTAAACCCTGATTAGGGTTTTCAGGTTACTTTTAAACCCTGATTAGGGTTTTCAGGTTACTTTTAAACCCTGATTAGGGTTTTCAGGTTACTTTCAAACCCTGATTAGGGTTTTTAGGCTACTTTGAAACCCTAAACAGGGTTTTCAGGTTACTTTCAAACCCTGATTAGGGTTTTTAGGCTACTTTGAAACCCTAAACAGGGTTTCCAGGTTACTTTGAAACCCTGATTAGGGTTTTCAGGTTACTTTTAAACCCTGATTAGGGTTTTCAGGTTACTTTTAAACCTTGATTAGGGTTTTTAGGCTACTTTTAAACCCTGATTAGGGTTTTCAGGTTACTTTTATACCCTGATTAGGGTTTTCATGTTACTTTCAAACCCTGATTAGGGTTTTTAGGCTACTCTGAAACCCTAAACAGGGTTTTCAGGTTACTTTTAAACCCTGATTAGGGTTTTCAGGTTACTTTTAAACCCTAATTAGGGTTTTTAGGCTACTTTGAAACCCTAAACAGGGTTTTCAGGTTACTTTTAAACCCGGATTAGGGTTTTCAGGTTACTTTCAAAGCCTGATTAGGGTTTTTAGGTTACTTTGAAACTCTAAACAGGGTTTTAGCACTGGCTAGAAAGCCTAGAGAGGGTTTTTAGGTTGATTAGAAACCCTAAACAGGGTTTAAGAACTGCATTCAAATCACTAAATAGGGTTTTTTTAGTAATCTTATAAGTCAAAACAGGGTTTTGCGCGTGCCTCAGAATCGAAATTAGGGTTCTGTAAACTATTTTTAGTCAATATAACGCATTTCAATCAGTATTTTATCGCTGAAACTCATATTCAATACGTATTTTGAGCGCAAAACAGCTTTTTATTATATTAGTTGCTTCACTATTCCGTTTTTAAGGCATTTTCTTCAACCGGAACACGGTTTTTAAGGAATTTTTAATGCAAAAACAGGGTTTTTTAACGCTTTTTCGGTCCAAATAGGGGTTTAAAGCCATTTTTCGCACCAGAATCCCTAAAAAAGGTCGACAAAACCCACTTTTTACCCCAAAAAAAGGTCGACAAAACCCACCTTTGGACCCCAAAAAAAGGTCGCAAAACCCACTTTGGACTTGGTCCCAAAACCCTATTTGGGATTTGAAAAAGGTCCCCCCCACGGAAAAACCCAGCGACATGTATGTGCGGTGGTGCACACAATTTTCGGCCGAGTTAGGAAATAAATCACCGGAAGTAAGAAACATGACTAAATTACGAAATATTTAGTGCCAAAACTGTTAATTTCTGCTAATTTTAGGCCTAAAACGGCTTCTAAATGCTTACTGAAAGGCTATTTTTTCAAAACTTTCTCGCCCTGCTTGGGCAGCGGCCCAACCAGCCTCTTAAAAATTTTAATTGCAGTGCCAAAAATCTTGTGTACGCAACTAGAATGTACCTGTCCACTGAAATGAAATTTTTGGCCCAGCCACGCAAGTATTGGGTATTGGGGGTCTCAGGAATTGGTATTGGGTTTTTTAGTTATTGTTCGCACTCTAGTCCCGACACCATATATCCCCACGTTCGGCCACTGTGGTGGTACTATATATTATGGTACCCCTACCCTGGCATTTGTACCTGTACAGGTATGGTACCACTACGTTCAGATTTCGCACCATTTATGGTACCACCACCATCCCCGAACGTGGGAGTACCATACAAGGTGACGGTACGATACATTGTGCCACTAGCCTTGGTACCGTACCATATATGGTAAGTCACCATATATGGTGCCAGTACCATAAACGGCGTTAAGTGCCAGACTGTATTACATTTCATTATGAATTCGAAAGATCTGTTCACCAAAATCTTCTCCATAGTAAACTCAGGAGAAGCCAAGCCCGAACGAATAGATCATGTCTGAATGTCTGATGAGATCGGCATCATACACATACACAGCAGGTATAGTACGGTACTGAACCGGTCAAAATACTTACAGCAGATTACAAGGGACATTTAGGCACTCAACTAACTCACGTATCAATGCAGTAGTTTCAGAAGACTTCGAAAAACGAAATTGCTTCAGAAGACTTTTTAAGTCATCCGTTATTTGACAAATCTTCAGTGTACCGCTCTGAAAAGAAAATGTTAATGCCGCAACCATCAGCACACTGACGTACCATAATCCAGGAAAAGAACTAAACTCTGGTGGCTGCAACCGAAATCACAACACGTAACAAGAAAGAGAAAAAGTTTAAAGTACAAGAGGAGAAAAACTCGAGCTTCAAAATATATACTAAGAAAGGAAGAACAGTTTATTACTGTAAACAATAATTATATGCTTTCAATTTGGTTCCCTTGTCTGTTAGTAAGCTGACGAGTGAATGAGACACAACAAGTAAACAAGAACACAATGTACGCACTGACTCTGTTTTCTAAAGAATCTGTACACACGTACAACCTCTGCTTCTCAGCACTGACTACCTGCAGCACTCACCAATAATATTCGCCAAGTCTACCTTGTGCCTTTTACATTCATTTCATACGGTTACGTTTGCGTTTTGGAAGCAGAGGTATGAAAAAGGGCTTAAACACAAAAGGCGCCAGCTCAGTATGAGCGCACAACAGACACTCTGAACACAAACTTTCGACGTAACCATTTGTTCGAAGCTGCAACACTACTATTATTATATTGTAGGTTAGGCGGGCAGCCACAGTTTCACCAATCACACCAAACAACGACAACAAAACGAGTACGTAGTGCCAACAGCAAATGCGCTTTAGGTGGGGTGGCGAGTGCACAGTAGTAAAGCGTGCCAGGTTTCAACCGAAGACGGACAAGACCCTACTGTGTTAAAAGCCAAAACACTACTTTCCTGTGGACTAAGAAGGACCAGAGACGCTCACCATCCATAGACCAGACGTGAAAAGGCAGGGTTCGTGCCGATCTTTTCGATTCACAACCCGCTGATATTCCCAGACAAAAGCCAAATAATCCCCTGACATTTTCAAAAATTCTTCTCACTACTGTGATAAATCCAAAAACTGGTGATATGCATATGCGTTTACCATTTTTACCCAAACAGGACGAGACATTTATGCCCCAAACTAAATCCCCTGACCGTCAGGAACCCTGAAACGGGGCTGAGGCCTGGACTGCTCATGGTCTGATGTACAGTTAGGAATTTTTGGAAGAGAAAAATATACAAAGAATTTGCATAAATTAGACGTAAACGAGCTGCCACAGTGACACGCTAAGGTTAGAACGCAAGGCAACGTTAGCGGGTGGCATCTACCTTCATGGTTAGACTTGAGCAGTGTGTGACCTTGGTCTGGTCTAGGGTACGTAGTCCACGCATTCTCTGTACTGGGCTCACTAAATCAGTCTGTAAAAGCAAGTCAAAGCACGATCTGCGGACGAAGTATATAGGTTTCGTTGGTGATAGAGTGGGAGAAGGGCATTACGTCGAGTGCCTGTTGTTCGGTGGGGTTGCTGCTGCGCATGCCGCCGAACATGATCAGTTCCTCTCTGCCCATCACCAATGAATAGAGAATGGTGTCTTCGGGCGCTTGTTCGTCTCCATCCACCACACGCCAGCGCACGCGTCGCTGCGACAACGCTTCTCCCAGCTCCAGAACGTAGACGTTCATGGGATGACGCGAGAAGACCAAGTGGTCCGGGCGCTGGTGTCTGCTTTTCGGCGGCGGACTGCGCGGCCGGAACCGCATCTTACCGCCAGCGGTGTTACTGGCGTAACTGCATCCGGCAGCCGAGGACGCCGACTTGCTTCGAATGTACTCTTCCATGCGCCGGAGTATCTGCAACTGTCGGTTGCGGTCGTTGGAAGCGTTGGGACGAATCGAGGGTCGGTCGCGGTTGCGCACCACCGCCGGGGCCGCTTGGTTGGGCAGCAAGCTAGAAGCCACCATAGCAATGCAAGAGTCGGGTGCGGCGCCGTCACCGGAATTCTCCTCTCTGGTTACAACCAACTTGGGTATCTCGCCGACAATTATGGCAGGAATACTGCTGGCTCTTTGCAATTCGACACTCTTCCGCTCCTGACACTTGGGCGAAACCGGCGGCTCCTTCTCGTCTAGCGACTTGGACGACAGCAGCTTCTTGCGCGGCGGAATCAGATTGCCTTGCGGCACCCACGATCCGGACGGCTGCGATGCACTCATGGGTCGATGGCACGGAAAGCCAGTGACGTGCGACCGGTGCGGCTTGCTTAGAACAACCAGTTTATCGGCCACTTTGCATGCGGCGTGCGACCACAGCTGCGGCGCGCTCAGCTGACAGTCGAGCACAGAGACCTCCTCCCACTTCCACACCAGCCCGGGTTCCATGGTCAGCAGCCAAACGTCGCTGAATATCATGTTTGGACCGCCGCAACCACCTACGATCAGGATGTGCCTCTGGTCGAGCACCACTTGAGACTGGCCGTATCGCGGAGTCGGCTTCGGGTTGGTGGTCTGCACTTGCGTCCACTGACCGCTGACCAAGTCGTAGAGCCAGACGTTGTTGCTGCTGCCGTTACCGTAAGAACCGCCGAACACCACCATCCGGTCGCCAACCACCGTTGCCGAGTGCCCGGCCAAGTGCGGCGCCGAACCGTCATTGCCCACCTAAACAGAAACACCTCTTTTAAAAAGGTTATCAAATTCAAGCCCAATCCTATTCTGAGAATTTA